>VWZX01001532.1:54929-86161 GCA_013399015.1 Galbula dea | reverse complement strand
GGTAAACCCATGATGACTCCTCCTAATGACCCCCTTATCCTTGATATGCCTAGAGGCAGAGTCAAGGATAAAGTGTTCCTTCACCTTTCCAGGGATGGAGGTGAGGCTGACCGGTCTAGAGTTACCTGGCTCCTACTTCTTGCCCTTTTTGAAAACTGGAGTGATGTTTGCCTTCCCTCAATCCCCAGGCACCTCTCCTGTTCCCCAGGAACTTCCCAAAGATGATGGAGAGTGGCCTGGCAATGACTTCTGCCAGGTCCCTCAACACCTGCAGGTGCATCCCATCAGGACCTGTGGATTTCTGGATGTCCAGATGGCTTACCTGCTCCCTAACCCAGTCCTGCTCAACCAAGGAAAACTCCTCCATTATCCTAGTGTCGTCTGGGGGCTCAGGATTCTAATGTTTTGAGAACAGTCTCTAAAGAGTATAGACCGAGACAAAGAAGGCATTCAGTAACTCCATCTTCTTTGTATAATCTGTCACCAAGGCACCCACTTCGTTTAGCAGTGGGCCTACATTGCCTCTAGTATTCATTTTTTGGGCAATGTATTTGAAGAAGCCCTTCCTGTTGTCCTTGACCTCCTTTGCAAGGTTTAATTCCAGAGAGGCCTTAGCTTTCCTAGTTACTTCCTTACACCCTCTGACCACCGTCTTATGTCCTTCCTACGTGACCAGCCCCTCCTTCCATGATCTGTAGACTCTCTTCTTCCACTTGAGTTTGCCCAGCAGCTCCCTACTTAACCATGCGGGTCTCCTGGCTCCCTTCCTTGATTGTCTATGTGTTGGGATCCTCTGATCTTGAGGTAGGAAAAAGTGGTGCTTCAATGTTAAGCAACTCTCTTGTGCCCCTTTATCTTCTAGTACCCTTTCCCATGAGATTTCCCCTAGCAATTTCTTGAAAAGATCAAAGTTGGCCCTACTGAAGGCCAGGGTTGTGATCCTACTAGGTATCCTACTTCTGCCATATGAGATCTTGAATTCTATCATCTCATGATCACTGCTGCCAAGGTTGCCCTCAACCTCTAGCTTTTCAACCAGACCCTCCTTGTTAGTGAGTATCAGGTCCAGCAGCACTCCCATCCTAGTTGGCTCATCCACCATTTGCACCAAGAAGTTATCATCAGTGTATTGGAGGAACCTCCTGGACTGTGAATGGCTGGCTGAGTAAGCCTTCCAGCAAATACCTGAGTAGTCGAAATCCCCCACAAGAACCAGGACCTGTGATTATGAGGCTATTGTCAGCTGCCTGGAGAAAGCCTCATCAACTTCCTCATCCTGATCAGGTGGCCTGTAATAGACACCCACAGCAGTATCCCCCATGCAGCCTGCCCCTTAATTCGCACCCGTAAACTCTCAACTTGCCCCTCATCGACCTCTGGACAGAACTCAATAAATTCTAGTTGCTCTCTCATGTAAAGAACAACTCCCCCACCACGCCTTGTAGACTTGTCTTTCCTAAAAAGGACATAGGCATCCATGCCCACATTCCAGTCATGAGAGCTGTCACACCCTGTCTCTGTAATTGCCACCAGATCATAACCCCTTGACCCCACATGGATTTCTGTCTCCTCCTGTTTATTCCCCATGCTGCGTGCATTGGTACAGAAGGGAGTAGAGGAACAGAATCGCTTCCCTCAACCTGCTGGCCACAATACTTTTGATGCAGTCCAGGATGTGATTTGCTTTCTGGGCTGGAAGCAGACATTGCTGCCTCGTGTGCAGCTTCTCACCTACCAGTACCCCTAAGTATTCTCTGCAGGGCTGCTCTTGATCCATTCATCCACTGGCCTGTATTGATACTAGGAGATTGCTGTGACCCAGGTGCAGGACCTTATACTTGGCCATGTTGAACTTCATGAGGTTCACATGGGCCCACTTTTTGAGCTTGTCCAGGTTCCTCTGGATGGCTTCCCATCTTTGAGGTGTGTCAACTGCATCACTCAGTTTGGTGTAATCTGCAAACTTAATGAGGGTGCACTCAATCCGACTGTCTATATCATGTATGAAGATATTAAACAATACTGGTCCTAATATGGACCTTGTGTCAATCTTCCTTGTGCCAATCTTTCATATCTAATGCTGAAGTGACTTACCTAGAATTACACTGTAATTTGCAATCAGTTAGGACTAAGATATTCAGACTTTTACATAAAGGACCACAACCATTTCATAAAAGTATGATGTGGAGAGAGATAACATTGAGGGATGACCAAAACCAAAGCTCTTCGTAAAAGCATTTCGGAGCCAGTCCTGGCTAAAACTGTAAGAAATCTATTTATCTTCTTAGATATAGTGATTAATGACTGTTTAATTTGTGCTGTCTGGTAGCATAAAGGGATAGGATACATTGAAAATAAAATCTCACGTTCCAGTGAATGTGTGTGGTCTCTTTGTGGACCAAAAATTACTTCCTTGTATACACAATTGATTTTCCACAGAAATGTCTTCACTTATTTTAGAGGGACACAGATCCATACAGTCTGATTAGCTTTCTGCCAAATTGTCTATGTAAATCATACAGAAAATACCCCTCAAAGCTAAAGGAACATCTGGGATATATAAAGAGGAACACTTTTTTCCAGCTATGTTTTTTATAAGACATTCCTTCCTATGATTGCAACAGAGTTTTAAGGAAGAGTAACTCTGAGTGTGCTTAGAAGGATAGATTTCACAGACATTAGAGGGAGAACATGCTAATCTTAAGTGGCTGGTAAAAACCTCAGCTGCATTTCCACCTGACTATAAATCATAGAATCATAGAATTATCAGGATTGGAAGGGACCTTAGAGNTCCCAGCTCCCTCAGCCTATCCTCATAGGGGAGGTGTCCCAGCCCCTTGATCATTTTAGTAGCCCTCCTTTGGACCCGCTCCAGCAGGTCTACGTCCTTCCTGTGTTGAGGGCTCCAGAGCTGAACACAGTACTCCAGATGAGGTCTCACCAGAGCAGAGTACAGTGGCAGAATCACCTCTCTTGATCTGCTGGTCACATTTCTCTTGATGCAGAATTACAGACCAAACAGGCAACTAGCATCAGAGAATTAAACTCGGTGATCGTGGCAAAGAAATCAACATTTCTAGGGATAGGTAAAGGGATTCATATCCTGTGTGAGCTGATCTGAACCTTTCCCTGAATCTTGGCTAAAAGGCCTAAGCTCATTTTACTCAGGGAAAAAAGACATTCTGATAATAATTCAGGTCTCCCTTCTTTTCTCTGTCTACTTCAGCTGTTTCTTCGATGCCCAAGGAAAATGAGAATTTAATTAAAGAGATCTTTTTCATCTGAGACACCTTGTATATATTTTCAGTTTCATAGTGTAATGCTGGTTTAATGAATGAGACAATGGAGTCCAGGCTTTGGGACCCTGATTTTAGAGAGGACTCTGACATCCAGTAGGTCTCATGGTAGAATCAATGGCCTTCCAGCGTATACATCAAAAAACTCATCTTCCCTCATCAGATTTACTGTCTGCATGCAGAAAACACGGCATTGTATGCTGGTAAAATTAGCCCAAATACCAACTCAGAAGAGAACAAGAGGAAACTAAGGTTTGGCAGGTGACCTGTGGTAGTACTTATGGATGTGCAGGCCTGGAAACTCTTCCGCTGGTAAGATGGTCTTGTCCAAACAGTTTTGTTAAAGTTTGTATGATAATTAGCAGTAAATCGGTGTTTTATGGAAGGAAAGATTATGACTCAAGTTAGAGCACATGACTTGGACACTGGTATTCTGTATTTTTTACTCATTTCTTATCCAAGAGACAAACTATTTTGAAGCTTTTATGTAATGAGTGTTGAGCCCTTCAATGGGAGTTGTATTATCCAAGATACTTAAATACATTTTACAAAAGATTTCTTCATTCAGTTGTGTTTTCACTTAAATATTTTGGCAGGAGTGTCCTTCTCAGCTTCCAGTGGTCCAGGAGGTTAGATGTACCATTGTGGAAACTGGTGGCATGAAGGTCTGTGAAAATACCAATTGTGTCTGGAAAGGTATGTTCCAATATAGCAAATATTCGAATGCACATTGAAGAGCAAGGTACAGCAGGCTGCATCTACACTAGGAAAGCAAGTACATCTACTGTTTCAGCAAGTGTTACAGAATAATACAATGTGCATTAGATCTATGCTGCTTGGTGCTATTTCTTGTGTTCCCGCCATCTGTGAAGAGATAGTGTTCCACCTCTTCCAGAGTGGTTAAAACTTATTATTTACCTACCTTAATTTTCCTGAATTATCTTTCTTGGGTTCAGAAAAGTTTGCTAAAGTTTTAAAAAAATAGCCAAAAATCTACATAGTTTTCTGTAGAAAGAAACCTCATTTCAGTGATATTAGACCTTTCTAGGGTTAGAATACAGGGTTACATGTCCTAGGGCAGGTCTGAGAAGGTCATTCTTGCAAGCCTGCTTGCTTGTTTAACTCCACACAGAAACAGAAGAAAATCACTGTGGCTTGCTTCTTACTCATCTTCAGTCTTTATTGGGAGAGCCAGGATGTACCACAGCTGGGAAAGGAAACATTTGTTGTCTGGAAGAAATGGATTTTGAATTAAGGGAGAAGATTCAGGACAGAGTAGAAAAGGACTGTATGAATTAAGTTCCTCACAGTTTGTCATTGGACTTCCACTTAGGATGTTTATCTGTGTATTTAAGTTACAGAGTACAAAAACTTTGTCAGTGTTGATTTTTTTTTAAACCGAGAAGGTTGTTTGTAGAGATAAGTAGTGTCTGCTGCTCCTGAATCTTTTGATAGTCATTCTAAGTGTTCCTTTTTTGGAGAAAAATTAAAAAGGAAATCAAAATACAGAGAAATGAGCAGAAATGTGAATCTCCAGCTTTCTGTTCTGCACATAACAGCAAGATGATTTCTTACACATAAGAAGGTAGTGTTAAATGATTCATAGTGCTAATGGTCTTTTTGGTTTTAATATGATTAATATGATGTTTAGGGGTCCCTGCAGTATAATGCAGACAATGACCACAAAAGATGACTCTTCTGCTTTCTCATACTTGTATTTACTTTTGTTTCTCGCTTATGTGTTGTCACAAGTTTAGTGTGGTGTGATCAAAGTGCGTATGCTTTAAAAACCTTTTCCTGTGGTTAGCTATTGATGGGGGAGACCTTTTGGTAGGAAATTAACATCAGAAAGCAAAAAAGTTAATCGCTGGAAGAGGGGGTTTTGAAGTGGGAGAACGTCACGTTAACATACAAAATATTCTGCTACTAAAAACTTTTGACAGAAAACTAAGATGAAAAAGTCAAAAACTCCACATTCTGTACTGAGCTGTGGTATCACTGAAACAGAGTATAGTGGAACCTGTTCTCTATTCTAACTAACTAAATCCATGGAGATTTGAAAAGTGGTGGTAAAAGGTGATTTTCACCTAGTTGGATGTGTCTTAGTGTTTTGAGCCTATTCAGGATAAATTATATCTTTCTAGCCTCCTCTGGACCATGAAGAGAGAAATACAGTGAGAATGTGAAAGGTTTAGGAATGACAAAAGCTGTAGTGTTTTGCATTACTGATCTGTGTATGATGGATCTTCAAATGCAGGATGCCGAGAGGGAACCTGGGATGAGTTTAAAGCTGTTACTACCATGAAGCCTTCCATACCATTGCAGCCAGAAATAAGACTTCATATTGCTGGCTTGCGCAATGATTACTGTAAGTTGCTTTCTCTTGTGTGGTGGCTTTTGCAAAGATTAGGAATTTTCTGTTTAAAGAAAGATGGTGGAGGTGTGTCCCTTTCACATAAAATAGAAACTCTAAAGGACATATGCACAATGTCAATTTTCTTGTAAGGATGCCTGTCCCAGGATAGAGTCAAGACTGATCAAACTCTAGAATCCTAATACCTAACTCTTTTACAGTTTCCTTCAGCAATAGATCTCAATACAACTTTCAAATCAAACCAATATATTTATCTCCACATAATTAATTTAAATGTTTCAGCTATCAGCCATGGATATCTAGGAGCCAGTAAACATAGCAGCAACTTTATTGAGCATCTGTATTGAAATCTCTTGTTTTGGGAGACATCAGTGGAATTGTTTAAGGTTTGGATGACAGATACCTTCTGAACAAAATTCTCAGTTATATCTTTGGTGGTGCACAAGCAAAATTTAAACATGAACAGGTTGCACATGAACACATGTGGATCTCTGGTCTACAGCAGCAAATACATGTTTTAACACTTCATAAGATCTAATGAACTACTCTGTATGTACAACTGTTCATAATTGTTCCCATGGAGATTTTTTTCAAGATACTGTTGCAAGTGTTCTTGTACATCTACGAAGAGAGCAAAGGTTTGTTTGTATAATTTACAGTGGTTGGGCACAAGGTATGTCTCAAGACTAACAACATTAACAGAAATCTTTGGAAGTGATTTCTGGCTGCAACAACCAACACTGTAGTGAGACAGCTGACTGATGGGTTCAACTGTTCTTCAGAGCGATTTCAATTATCAAAGTATAGTGTCAGACTCTGGCCTATGGTAACAATCTTCTGTGCTTAAGCAGCTACACAAAATGACTTCTGGACGGCTGAGGATTTCCCTTGGCATGGGAGAATGTCTTGGGTTGGTATTAAACTTATAGCAACTTCTTCTGGCCTACCTGATATAGCAGACTGCTCTTAAGCTAATTGCTATGTTGACTTGCTTTGCCAGTATCTGCAAGTGTGGTGCTGGATGCATCAGGGGTGATGTAAACAGTATTTCCAGAATATGTTGCTGACCAAGCTCTGGAGATGAGGAGTAGAATTTCCCTAATTTTTTTTTTCTTATATGCAGTGTAAATGTTATCATTAACCTGAGGCCATAGGACGGCTTGTAGCATATAGACTGTCTCCTATGTCTTTATCTATAGCATGGGGCTCTCCATAGGCAGATAGAAGTGGCTTCACATTCACAGACCCTGATCCTCATGGGGGATTTCAACCACCCTGGCATCTGCTGCAGGGACAGCACAACAAGGCACCAGCAATCCAGGATGTTCCTGGAGTGCATTGATAACAACTTCCTCCTTCATATGGTAGAAGAACCAGCTAGGAATGGTGCTATGCTGGACCTTGTTCTTACCAACAGGGAAGGGCTGGTGACCAACATAAGGCTGAGGGGGTGACCATGAAGCACTAGAATTCAAGATCATGAGGGCATCTAGGAGCATATATTCTAAGCTCATGACCCTGAACTTTGAACATGCAGACTTCGATAGCTTCAGAGATTTGATGGCCAAAGTACCATGGGACAAAGCCCTAGGGGAAGGGGGGCCCAGGACAGCTGGTCAGTTTTCAAGGATCACCTTCTCTGTGTCCAGAGGCTATGTATCCCAACAAAGAGAAAAGCAGGAAAGAATGGTAGGAGGCCTGCCTGGATGAACAAGATGCTTCTGGACACACTATCCATAAAAAGAATCTATATAAGGAGTGGAAGAAAGGACAACTAGAATGGGGGCATACAGGAGAGCTGTCGAGAGACCAAGAGAGCTGGTTACGAAAACAAAAGCTCGGTGGGAATTAAATCTATCCAGGGAGATTAAGTGGAATAGTAAAAATTTCTATAGCTATATTAATGCAAAAAGGAAGACTAGGGAAGGTGTGGGCCCCCTCAGAAATGAAATGGGAGTGGTGACAGGTAATATGCAGAAGGCCAAAGTTCTCAACAGCTTCTTTAGTTCATCTTCACTGGCAAGGGCTTCCGCCACATCCCCAAAGTCAAAGAAGATAATGGCAGGGACTGGAAGATAGAACTGCCCGTGGTAAGGGAAGATCAGGTTTGTGACCATCTGAAAAACCTGAAAGTTCACAAGTCCATGGGACCCAATGGGATACACCCACGGGTACTGAGAGAATTGGCAGATGAGGTTGCTAAGCCACTCTCTATTGTATTCTGAAAGTCATGGCAGTCTGGTGAAGTCCCCATTGACTGGAAAAGGGGAAACATAATCCCTATTTTTAAAAAGGGAAAGAAGGATGAACCTGCAAACTATAGGCCAGTCAGTCTCTCCTCCGATCTGGGTAAGATCATGGAGCAGATCCTCCTGGGGGCACTGCTGAGGGGGAAGGATAATGAAGAGGTGATTGGGTATAATCAACGTGGCTTCACCAAGGGTAAATCATGCCTGGTGAATCTAACGGCCTTCTATGAAAAGGTCACAACATCAATAAACAGGAAAAGAGCAACTGCTGTCATTTACCTGGACCTGAGCAAAGCCTTTGACACTGTTCCACATGACATTCTGGTCTCTATGCTGGTGGAATATGGGTTTGATGTACGGACCACTCGGTGGATAAGGAATTGGCTTGACAGACACACCCAAAGAGTGGCTGTCAAAGGATCCATGTCCAAGTGGAGGTCAGTGACAAGTGCAGTCCTTCAAGGATCAGTACTGGGACCAGTCTTGTTTAACATCTTCGTCGGTGACATGGACAGTGGCATCGAGTGCTCCCTCATCAAGTTTGCTGACGACACCAAGCTGCGTGGAATGGTTGGTATGCTGGAGGGAAGCTATTTTCATCCAGAGGGACCTGGACAGGCTGGAGAGGTGGGCCTGTGCCAACCTCAGGAAGTTCAACAAGAACAAGTGCAAGGTCCTACATCTGGGTTGGGGCAATCCCAAGGACCAATATAGGCTGGGTGAAGATTGGCTTGAGAGCAGCCCTGAGGAAACACACTTGGGGGTGTTGGTGGATGAGAAGCTCAACATGAGCCGCCAGTGTGTGCTTGCAGCCCAGAAGGCCAAGTGTATCCTGGGCTGCATCAAGAGAAGCGTGGCCAGTAGCTCGAGGGAAATGATTCTCCCCTTCTACTCTGCTCTCGTGAGATCCTACCTGGAATATTGTGTCTAGTTCTGGAGCTCCTATTACAAGAGGGACATGGAAGTGCTGGAGTGAGTCCAGAGAAGGGCCACGAGAATGATCAGAGGAGTGGAGCTCCTCTCCTATGAGGACAGACTGAGAGAGTTGGTGTTGTTTAGTCTGGAGAAGAGAAGGCTCCAAGGAGACCTTCTTGTGGCCTTCCAGTATCTGAAGGGGTCCTACAAGAAAGCTGGTGAGGGACTTTTTAGGAGGTAGATAGTGACAGAACCAGAGGAAATGGGTGTCAGCTAGAGGAGGGTAGATTGAGATTAGACATTAGGAGGAAGTTCTTCACCGTGAGGGTGGTTAGACAGTGGAACTTGTTGCCCAGAGAGGTTGTGGAAGCCTCATCCCTGGAAGCTTTTAAGACAAGGCTTGATGGGGCCCTGGGAAACCTGATCTAGTGCATGTTGTCCCTGCCAGGCAGTGGGGTTGGAACTAGATGATCTTTAAGGTCCCTTCCAGCTTTGGCAATTCTATGATTCTATGAATTACTTGGAACAAGGATATTTTTGGGACTGTGTCTTTTGCTGAAGAAGCCTCATTTCTGGTGCTGTAATTAGACTGAATGGTGTAGAGATCCAAAATGCAGGGTGATAGATTAAAGAATTCTGGTGGGGAAGCTGTAAGTCAGAATCTCCTGAGAAAACATACCAGGTTGTGGAGATTAGACTTATGATCACCCTGGCTTGATTGAGATGCTCTCTTCATGTACAAGGAACACTTGCTAATAATGGTGTCATTGGAGCATAGTCTTGAAGATTTTCCAAATATTTATAAAAGAAAAAAAAGCCTCTCTCTCCCCAAACCATACTCCTCCTCACCCCATCCTATTACCTACAATTTTTGTTCATTAATTTTTAGTAGCTTTCTTCTAGATCTAAACATACTGGACTGGAACCTTGAGAATCTCATTGCTGTTGCTATAGGACCTGCTGCACACATCTGGAATGGAGGAACTCTTCAAGCCATTGAAAGTGTTGATTTGAATTCAGGTTCCAAATACATTTCATCTTTGGCTTGGATAAAAGAAGGAACTTGCCTTGCAGTTGGCACCAGTGATGGAGAAGTGCAAGTACTACATAGTATACTTTTTTTGCCTTTCTCCATTTTTAGCTCAAATGACCACAAGACTGTTTGTTACGGCTTTTTTTTTTTTTTTTTAAGGAAACACATGGAAAAGAAAATTACAGAACAACTCTGTTGGAGACAATGTATAGTGCATCTCTCTATCATGCTGCACCTTACTAAATGGCTTAGTGACATTTAATGTTATCTGTATGTAATGGAGACTATGAAGGCACTGAAAAGCTGATGACTGAATTAATGAATCAGTTGTCCAGAGACAATTTGGTTTTGTTTTGGTTTCCCCCCCCCCCCCCAGTAAAAGAAGCTCTTTTATTAAGTAATTTCACCCAGCACAGGCTTTTTTTTCTCTTGCTAAGATCACTCTGCTGCTCAATGCCTTGAGAACTCGATTTAGAACTATCCTTAAGGATTCACACATGAGAATTTGCCTTCATTCTGATTATACACATGCATCTTAGCCTGCTGTTACAGGACTGTCTTATTATCAAAAGATTTTTGTGGGACTTTGGCTGACATGTTAGTTGATATGGGGACCTACCTGATGCAGTTTTGAGTCAGAAATCTGAAGGTACTGAAGTCCAGTGCTATCAAGTATGGACTTCCAAATACTGAAAAAAAATATCTTAAATATCTTAATATCTTAAAACTCAGAGATGTGCATTCCCTTCAGTCCTGCCTGAGTTCAGTGTCACTGATACAGGAGTTAAAATTTGGAAATACTGCTTCTTGCCTTACTTGTGGTATAAATGAGGTTGTCCATTCAGAAATAGGCAGTAGCTTACTTGCAAACAAATGAAGAGAACAAAAATACTTTTTTTGTTGTTGTTGTTAAATTTGTGTTTCTTGTTTGTTTTGGATTGGCAGCTGTGGGACATTGAAACCAGAAAGAGGCTGAGAAATATGTTTGGTCACCTGTCTGTAGTTGGAGCTCTGAGCTGGAATCATTATATTCTGAGCAGGTAAGTGGTATATTATATACCCAGAAAGAGTCCTGCTTTTTTTAATTAGACTTTACTTAGCTGCTTTCTTTACTCAAAGATAATTTATCCTATCCCTCTACTTACTGGCTATATCAGATATAATATGTAGATTTACTGTATGTTGGGAAAACAGCCAAATGGGATTTAGGCTGCCTCTTTAGTCTGTTTCTTATTCTTCTTCCAGAAAACTGTTACCTCTTGCAGGATTTCACTAGGATGTGAAGCCTGTGGTTCTGATTTTGTGCAAAGCCTGAGCCTGAAATAGTCTCCAGTGCATCTGAACTCAAAATACCATAACCTGTCTGGTGCTGGGGAGAGGGCATGTAATTTAGACATCAAGACCACATCTGTCTTTTCAGATGCACAGCAAAACACAGCTGTTAAGAGTTGCACACCTCTCTAGCTGTCTGTCTACCTACAGAGAAAGACCAGCTCATTGCTATCCACAACCCAAGGAGGATCGAAGTGGCTGACCTTTGCTTTTTCAAGGGTGAATTTTATACCAGTTAGTGAATATTTTGTATTTATGGATCATTTTGATGTGGGAACTCAGATGAGAAAGATGAAGTGTATTCTGCCATGGATTTTTTTGGTCCCACTTTCTTTTGCGTATCTTTGACTCACAATTGAAAGAGCTAAGGAGAGACTTTATGATGGATGCTTCTATTTTAAAATCATGTGATAGTCTTCTGTTTTACTTAAATACAGAAATAATAGTAAAGGTGGACTGACTTTATTGGTAAACTCAAAATGGAGCTAGTATCTCTGAATAGGAACACTAGAGGCAGTTTTACTTTGATTTCACAAGATGCTCTGGCTTTTGATTGTGTTAGATCTGCTAGGTGAAGTGAGGTACAAGGATACCAGTTGAACAACCAGTGAATAAAATGCTTTTGCCAGGACATGTTTGCTGGATGGATTAAGTTACAAGGATGCAGCTAGAATATCTTGCCAGTGGCAAGTGACATAACCTTACTATGTTAAGCATTAGTTTCAGTTTGCATTTCAGCTTGGCCAAAGGAGTGAAAACAACAGAAACTTATACTACAGATCTTTCTGAGTAGAAACTGATGATTTTCAGAGCTTCCTAATCACTCAACTTGCATCAAAAAATCTTGAAAAGCCAGCATGGGAAAGTCTCCACTCTTTATTTCCCTAAATTTATCTCTTGCAGTAATGTCAGATACCTGTTTCTCAGATACCAAGGAAGATTGTACTGAACTTGCTGATTTTTTTTAACATCATCATAATAGTTGGAAGTGTGAATTTCCAGTGGGAAGCCTTCTGTTTTGTCACAGGGTTAATTCCTTAGAAAGGCAGGAAAAGAAAATGCACTGCAAGACATCTTCAGTATTTTCAGTTTGACTGTAGTATTGAAGTATGACACCCATATCTGGGAGCTAAACTGTAACAGTAGTTCTGCTTTCAGGCAGTGTATTTCTTCCTTCCTTGGTAGACTGATGATAATGTCTGTAGAACTATGCAACCACTTTGTAGCAGGCAACTAGTGCAACAGCATTGACCTAAGCAGACTTTCTTTAAGCCTGGAACTGAGAGGTAGAAAAAAGATGAGGGAAAGGACAAAACCAAAGAACACGTCGGTACTTGCTAGTAAGCCCTTTTCCAGAGTGATGCACTTTTGCGCTGCCTCTTTAGGTGTGGAGTCATATCTGGCCTTACTGAAAATCATCTTGCAGAATGATTTTTCATGAAGAACAGGAAATAGTTTGCATTAAATGGCTTGACAGCCGAACAGGGTGCGCATCAGTGGCATACAATGCAATATTTCTTCAGGGAAATTAGTATCATGAGAGAGAACAGGTATTATGTCTGACTTGAACTGAGCAGCTGCTTGGCTCTTTTCTGTTAGCCACCTTTACAGTCAGGATGTGCTTTTGGTAGCTGGTTTGTGTTTCCTTCTATTGAAATACAGTTGTTCTGCAAACGCATTTCACTCTGATGCGGTTTACTTCTGAAACCACTGGAGGAACATCAGTGAGATGATGTAGCTTGTCACCTTTAACATGAAACCTGTACTATCTTTTCTCATTCACAGTGGTTCACGACTAGGATCTATTCATCACCACGATGTTCGGGTTGCTCAGCACCATGTTGGGACTCTTTGCCATAACAGACAAAGCATTTGCAGCCTTAAATGGTCACTAAACAGCCAGTTGCTGGCAAGTGGGTCTAGTGATGGTATATTGAATATCTGGACTAGTGACCCTGGTGTGAAATTGCAGTCACAGCCACTGAAAACCATACCTCATTCTTCAGCAGTTAAGGTACATGGAGAAGAGGCATCTAGTTTTCTATATTTGCTTTTGTAAAATCACATTGCAGATGTAGCCAGTTAGGGAGTTTTTCAAATTATCTCACCAATAGCTGGGTTTTTTTTGTTTTCTCCCTGTCTGTGATGCTGTTAATTAAGACCAGTTCTCCTTGTTCCAATTCACAGAGTAGTTTGCAAGGGCTTTAATTAGGAAATTTTACTGGATTAGTAGGCCAAAGAGATATAGAATTTACAGTCTTTTCTCTGCACAGAAAAGTTTGGTGGTGCAAAGCTTACAAGTTAACAGAAAAGATCTTTCAGTTTTGTGAGTTTGTTAATCCTATCTGCTGCAGTTAATTTAACTATGAGGTCTCTCTTGCCCTCCTGCCCATATTTCATGTCATTCCTGGTAGGAAATAATCTGAAGTAGGACACTGAGAATGAGACACTTTAAGATTCTTCATCTTTATGAAGTCTGAGCCTGTGTGAGAGACGAGACAGGTATTAACAATAAGAGAGAGGAATCCAGTATGCATAAGCTGTATATCCTCCCAAAACAGTCTGAGGCTGGCCTGAAGTGCTGCGGTTAAAGGATCAGAGGAGTTTATTGAAACAGGTGGAACTGAGTTCTTTGTACCTTTTCTTCAAGTAGAGTTTGGGTCTTAGGCATATGCTGGAAATACCTTAGAAGAAAACAGTTCTCTTGCAAGCCCTGTAGGTTGCATTGCTTAGTCTTCTGTGATAGCTTGGCTTAGGCAGTAAGACTCTATCCTGCTGGGTTCTAGTACTGAGGTATGAGTCCGTGACCTATGAAGGTTAAGCAGAGAAGCTGGACATTTATGAGCATTTGTGGAACACTGTAGGCTAATGCGAAATAATGGCAAGGGAAGCAGCATTTGGAGTTTGGGGATCCTACATTGCTCACTGTGTACATTTTAAGTGCTTGTTGGAGTTTATTTTTCTGCCTAGGCTTTGCAGCAAAAACTACTCTGTTTGTCCAGGTAAGCTTCTAGTTCGCTCTGGCATCTGTTTTCTTTTTTTCAGGCTATGAATTGGTGCCCTTGGCAGTCCAATGTCCTTGCTACAGGGGGTGGAATGAAAGATGGGATTTTACGTGTCTGGAACATAAATCGTGAGAAAATAATCCAAAGTACAGCTACAGATTCTCAGGTGAAAAGATGAAAAGTCTGCATATTTAGGCTATTTTCTGCTTGTATAACTGTGATCATTTGGTAAACTTCCATTGACTTTGGGGGTGGTTCTGTGGTCAGAGGATCAGCGGGATTTTATCTGGATGTGCAGTTGTGCTACATTCAGCACTGCAGTGCGTGGTTGGACTCAGAAGCAGTTTGTTGTTTCTCATTCACCACTTCTGCCTCCACACAGAAGTGATTGAACAGGAGGTGATCTCACCATCAGATGCTTGTCATCATCTTTTCCTTATTGGCAATAATAGTTTTGGCCAAAACTCTTGATGTGAAGAGAATGTTGAGGGGCAGGAAAAATTCCCAGAGTGCTGGGGTCAGGAGTGTAAGAGTCAGAGGGCAAACATCTGTCTCTGGAGTCTGAGTATTAGGAGACAGGGGGATTGATTCTCAGCTGGAGTAAAACAACATAACTTTTGATTTTCCTGGACCCATTACAACTTAGCAGATGTGTTTGAAGGACTTTGATTTTATACTGATAGGCTCCTGTCACATTTAGACACAACAATAAGGCAACTGTACTCTGAAATGTTGCAAGGAATGAAATGGTCCTTCAAAATAAGTAAATATTCTGCTGGGACTATTTCTCAGTAGCTTCTTTAAACGTTGTAGATAACATTTCAAATCTACTGAATGGTGTATGTTGACATTTTCTGAAAACTAAAACAGAATTTTAAATTGCAATAGATTTGTTCCTTGCTCTGGTTACCCCAAACCGGTGAACTGATAACTGGACAAGGTCTTCCGGGGAATCAGATGAAAATATGGAAGTATCCCATGCTTATCAATTCATCAGAGCTCTATGGCAAGTATTTCAGTTAATAGTTTTAGTTATACAAGTTAAAACTGTCAAATTAGTGTGTTTTTGCAAGTGCATACCATGCATTTACATGAAGAGTTAAAAGACCAGTCACCTACACATCCTCCCTCTGCCTACACGTGTTTACATGTGCAGTCCTGATTAATGGGATTATTAAGGTAACAATGTAAATCACTTCTGTAAAATTCCATGGTTTTAATGATGGAATTCTCTCCCGTCATTTCTGAGGCCATTCCACATGCAGGATGTGGACTTCCACTTCTCTCTAAGGATTCTCTAGACCTGGATTGAGTGTGCTAATGTTGGGTTTCTTCAAATGTACTCTAGGCTGATGACCTTCTTGATAACACAAACTAGATGTAGGTCTTCGATTTTACAGCTCATCATTCAAGGATACTGAACCAGTTTCCAAATTATATGTTTGAAATGAGTTTCCGTGTGCTATTTAGAGCTGTCTGGGTTGTAATGAATGATTTTATCTGTGAAGCAATGCCATGCACTATACCATGCTGTCAGCTAGTGGAATGTGGAGTTTCCTTGCAGCTCTGTGTTGGTCCATACTGCTGTAGGCCTACACCACACATAATAATTGTTCCTTGCTGTTAAATCTTCTTTCTGGGGCTTGCTGTCACACCCATTCAGTAAGTTTCACTTATTTCAGAGTTAACTAAATAGAAGCATCTAAAGTTAAAGGAAAATCTCACATTATTTGAGCTCTGGCTTTTCGCAAGTATGGTTGTTTTTTCACGCTCACTGACAGGAAATGGCCAAAGAAGCTTTGGATTTTTAACCTGTCAGCTGGTATTTACAAATATTTTTTATACCTTATCTCTACTTTTAAAAGCATTTATTAAATTTCTGATTTATTAAATCCTAGCTATACTGGGATGCTGACCTTGGAACCAGGGACTTGAGTAGAAATAGGGACTTGGCTTCAACACTAGCCTATAAAAAGAAAGCATGGGAGAGTCAAAATGAAGAAGAATGGAAGAGAGAGGGCTGCAGAGACTTATATGGATCTTATTACACATTACCCTTGTGTAATGCTGCTTATCTGTGTTGCTTTTTCTTCCTTATCCTGTGATGTTCTAAGAAGTGATCGGAAAGTGACATGATCATTTGTCTTAACTACTGTAGCTTGAGGTTTCTCAGATCTTTGTAAGTGTTTAATATACTGTTTGAAATGAAACCTATATTTAATCTTATCTTTAAGAATAACATAGGGTGTGTAACATTTACCATGTAAGTCACAGAATCACAGAATGTTAGGAGTTGGAAGGGACCTGGAAAGATCATCTAGTCCAACCCCCCTGCCAAAGCAGGATTCCCTAGACCAGGTCACACAGAAACACGTCCAGATGGGTTTTGAATACCTCCATAGAAGGAGACTCCACAACCTCTGTGGTCAGTCTGTTCCAGTGCTCTGGCACCCTCACTGGGAAAACATTTTTTGTTGTATTCACACAGAACCTCCTATGCTTCAAGTTGCAGCCATTGCCCCTTGTCTTGTCACTGAGCTTCACTGAGAAGAGCCTGACCCCATCCTCTTGACACTCATCCTTCACATATTTAAAAGCATAGATAAGGTCACCCCTTAGTCTCCTCTTCTCCAAGCTAAAGAGACCCAGTTCCCTCAGCCTTTCCTCATAAGGAAGATGTTCCAGCCCCTTCATCATCTTGGTGGCTCTGTGCTGGACTCTTTGAAGCAGTTCCCTATCCTTCTTAAACGGAGGGGCCCAGAACTGGACACAAGATTCCAGATGCAGCCTCTCCAGGGTAGAGTAAAAGGAGAGAAGAACCTCTCTTGACCTACTAACCACACCCCTTCTAATCCACCGCAGAATCCCATTGGCCCTCCTGGCCACAGGGGACATGCTTTGGTAATTTGGTGAAGCTGCAGGGCTATTCATCATCCTGTTTCCTGTTCAGTTTGCTTATCTGGAAGACAAACTAATTTTCATGAACAATAAGACCAGGAAATTGTTACACAGACACATTCCTCCTGATGAAGATGCTTAATAACTTAATAAGTCTCTCAAGGATCAGTACTGGTTTCAGTCTTGTTCAACATCTTTGTCGGTGACATGGACAGTGGTATCTAGTGCTCCCTCATCAAGTTTGCTGACGACACCAAGCTGCGTGGAATGGTTGGTATGCTGGAGGGAAGCTATTGTCATCCAGAGGGACCTGGACAGGCTGGAGAGGTGTGCCTGTGCCAACCTCAAGAAGCTCAACAAGACCAAATGCAAGGTACTACATCTGGGTTGGGGCAATCCCAAGGACCAATATAGGCTGGGTGAAGATTGGCTTGAGAGCAGCCTTGAGGAAAGACACTTGAGGGTGTTGGTGGATGAGAAGCTCAACATGAGATGCCAGTTCTAAGTTAGCCTCAGATACCCTTAACCATATGAGTTTTACACCCAAAGAAATGAACAAATGAACTGAATCTCACAGTTTAATTATCTTTCAAAATGCTGAAGACCTCAGCTAACGATGAAGGACTGTGAGCTACTTTAGTAATTGAGGTTGCCGGTTACTGAGCATATTCAGAACAGAATTAAAAGGGAAAGATAGTAACCTTTTTACAGCTCTGAGTCCATTTTTAAGATATGTCTGATAGGACTAGTAAAGTAATATACTAGGAAAAAAGATTAATTTTGTATGTAAATGCCCTCCCCTTAGGGATGTTGTAGATCAAAGACAACATAGAAGCAGCCAAAATATGTAGTTGCTTCGCAAAATATCTGACTGTGACCTTGAAACAATGAAAAAAACCCCAGGAGCCTCCATTCAGAAACATGGGAATTAATAATTTCTTTTCTGATTTCTCCCTGTCCCCATTTACTTCTTTATGACCAAAACTAGTAATCAAATGTCAGTCAGTGCTGTGGTTAGTTCTGATTGGCTTCAAAGACTACATATCTAGATCTTCCTTCAAAGTCATTACAGACACCAAATGTAGATAGGGTAAATAATTTCCTAAGTTTTAAACTTATAGTTTTAAATATTGACAAATACTGTGCACACTACAATAAACTGAGAGGGAGCAAAGCCTGAAAATTAATCTCTGCTGAAATAGTTTAGTGATGTTGTCAAAATTATAGTCAAAATTATAGTTAGGAGGGAACTCAAGAGGGGAGCAGATATTTGCTTTTAGTCACAGTGGCTCCAGGAAGCCATTCTAGCAGCTTCACAAAGTCAGGACAGACTATTCATCTGTAAGAATCTTACATCTTTATCAGAATCACAGAATGACAGAATGTTAGGGGGTGAAAGGGTCCTCTGGAGAGCATCCAGTCCAACCCCCCTGTCAGAGCAGCTTCACCTAGAGCATGTTGGCATGTTGCACAGGATGGCATCCAGGCAGGTTTTGAATGTCTCCAGAGATGGAGACTCCATCACCTCCCTAGGCAGCCTGTTCCAGTGCTCCACCAGTCTCAAAGTAAAGAAGTTCCTCCTTACGTTTAGATGGAACTTCCTGTGTTCCAGTTGTGCCCGTTACCTCTTGTCCTGTCACTGGGCACCACTGAAAAAGGATTGGCCCCATCCTCCTGATACCACCTCATTAAGTATTTATAAGCACTGACAAGATCCTCCCGCAGCCTTCTCTTTACTCTAAACTAAACAGACCCAGCTCTCTCAGCCTTTCCCCATAAAAGAGATGTTTAAGTCCCCTAATAACTTCTGTAGCCCTTTTCTGTACCCTCTCCAGAAGTTGAAGAGGGGAGACCAGAACTGGACACAGTATTTCAGATGTGATCTCACTAGGGCAGAGTAGAGGGGGAGGATAACCTCCCTTGACCTGCTGGCCACACTCTTCTTGATGCATCACAGGATGCCATTGGCCTTCTTGTCCACAAGGGCACATTGCTGACTCATGGTCGTCCGGTTGTCCACCACAACTCCCAGGTCTTCTTCCACAGAGCTGCTTTCCAGCAGCTCAGACCCTAACCTGTACTGGTCCATGGGGTTATTTCTCCTGAGGTGCATTACATTACACTTACCCTTGTTGAATTTCAGTAGGTTTTTCTCTGCCCAGCTCTCCAGCCTGTCTAGGTCACTCTGGATGGCAGCACAACCTTCTGGTGTGTCAGTCACTCCTCCCAGTTAGTGTCATCAGCAGACTTGCTGAGGGTACTCTCAATTCCTTCATCCAAATCATTGATGAATACATTGAACAGTACTGTGTCAGGTACCGTTGTGATAAATGCCTCAGTTTCAGAGGGCTTTACAGCTCGTTATGTCTACCCTCATAAAATTGTTTTGAGCTAGGGAATTGCTACCCCCTCTTGTTCATGGAGAACTCAGATAGAGATGACGTGAGGGCATAGGTCACCTACATTCATTGTAGTTGGCCACAGAAGACTTCATTTGTGCCTTCACATGTCCTTTTATGCTGTAGTTCATCTGTTCTGTTTTGGATGAGATACACTATGTTTCAGAAGTATTTTTCCCCCCTTTGGTGACTAGCTCAGCGTTATGGTTGCCAGTAACTCACCCAACCAGAGAGGTTAATAGCTAGTAACTTAGACTAAAAAAGCTTCTAATTACCCATACCTCCATGTGTCTCAAAACCTCATGGGTTTGCTTAATATAGACATTATGCTAGATGATACAGCAGGACTCTGCCAGAGCAGTGAGGTTTACTACAACTGGAGACAAACTCAGTATGCAATTATAATAAATTATATTGTGGGACCACTGTTAAAAGATCGCCTTAACAGTAATAACTGAGCAGCTGGAGACACTATCTGATTGTTGTTGGATCAGCTGCAAACTGTCTGCAAGGCACATGCAGCCAGATGGGAAAGCTCAGTAGTGAGACACATTACCAAACACAATGAGACTGATGTTGTGGATTTGTTGAGAATCAAGATTCAGTGGTCTCCTTTGACAGAAACGTCTTCTTAATATGGTGCAGTCATGGTGGTTAAGCCTGGTCCCTAATAAAAAATATTGCCTTCAGCTCTTCCTTAATGTAAAACTATCCTATAGCTAATGCTTGCTGCCTACATTCTATGCAGCATGTTTTGGTTCTACAGTTACAGTGGAATAAGCTGTAGTGTGGGTTGGGATGGTGAAAGTGCCTGGCATAGTCAGTGTAGAATTGTGATGTATCTTTCCTTTTTTTTGTATATATTTTATTTTACAGGTCACAAAGGGAGAGTCCTGCACATAGCCCTGAGCCCAGATCAGAGCAGGCTTTTTTCTGTTGCAGCTGATGGAATAGCTTGTCTGTGGAAATGTGAGTCTGGGGAAGAGCAAGCACAGCAACAAAGCTTTTTCTAATGGTTATTTGAGCTCATTCTTGTGATTTCTTTTCCTTTAAAGCAACAGATTAAATATATTCAGCACATTCGATAATTCAAAATATGTGTTTCTTCCAGTGAAAACATGGCAAAGGATGGTACAATTTTTTCAAGAGAAAGCAATTTTTCTCCTCAGTTCATCATGTGAAATGTTAGTAGTTTGCCTTCCCCTAGAGGAAGAATATGCTAACTCTGAAGGATAACATCATATTTTCATTAAACTAACAAGCATGGATGGAATCCACCCTGTGTCAAGTGCCAACATAAAGTCTTAGGTTGTGCTTTTAGTTACGATTCTTGTGATTCTATATCTTCTTAGTGTGCACAGGCCAGTTAGTATGAGTTGTCTTGAGTCATTCAAAGGCTAGTATCAGCAGAGACCAGTCCAGAGTTCTGTATTGTTCTATATACTACATAGATGATGGTGCAGAATCTGTCTAAATATTTCCAGAGATCTAGGTTAAATATGTAATGAAATATAAATAATTTCCTGGGAATTCTTCATTGTTTTCATAGTGGTAACGATAACTAACTTAATTAGAAAACCCTCTGTTGGATTTTGAATTGTTTCCTTTGCTTAAACCCACTATGTTTGACAGTGACTGAAAATATAAATAATTGCATAATAGTACTATTATGCATAATTATGTAATCAACTGGTTAACAAGCCAGATGGACACAGTCAAAGAAGTGTTGTGTTTAGATCAAATGCAACAGTTAGTTCTTTCATTCCTTAAGGGTACTAGTTTAATTCTGAGTATCAGCAAACCAGGCAGCTGTCACCCTCTTCTAAATTTTATTTAGAGCTCACAAGGACCAAACCTTTAGGAATTTAACAGACATTAGCTTGTGTAACACTTGTACACTGTCAACAGCTAAGTAAAGGTGTCACAGCTGGTCTTCAAGTGCAGCTATTCAAAACATGTTCTGTCCACAGGTATATCTAGAGCTCTACTTTCAGTGTTAGGAATGACGAGAGGTAAGGGGTAAGGATTCATTCTTGCATTTCTGTGTTACAAGGCCTGTGAGCTCAGAAACTCACACTGTTTGGATTTTATTTATTCATTTCTCCACACACACACTGGAAATTTAGTTAGACTATTTCTTGTAACTGGGAAAGAACAGATTTGGGGAGTAGAACAGTATCAGTGCACAGAAACTTATTTTGTGATCAAATGCATGAAAAGAGACAGGCACTGTTAGCAAGAGAACAACAGTCTCTGGAGATGAATGTGAAACTATCATGTCTTTAGTTCTCATCATTTTTAAAACCTCATCTGATGTATGTAAAACACGTGGTTACTAACTTAAGGTCTAGAAGGTTGAGACCACTCATCTTTTTTACCTTGTGAGATGTTAATTTACAATAAATCTGCTACCAAAACTGCTGGTTTCTGATGTTATCTTGTGTGGTCTTCAAACCAAGTTAGAAAATGGGAACGTTGTTTATCAGCTGAGAAATGACTACTAAGAAGCTAATATCTAAAAATGGGAAATAACTTAGCCTGTGCCTGTCTTTTAATATGTGTGTTTGTTGCAGCATATTGTATTAAACGCTTAGAATATTATTTAAATATTTAAAATAATTGGAATTTAAAAAAAATGTTAATTTTTTTCTTTTTTGAATGTGAAAAAGGAATGTAATTAGTTTCTTTACTCATTTTTTTTTGATTTTCACATATATTCTCTCTCTTTACTTGACAGTACCGAAGTGGTATTGGTTTGCCAAGTGTAGGAAAAAGTGTATAAAGCAGGATGTAGGGCTGTGGTAGGGAAGAAGCTGGTCAATATTGGAGCCATGCATATTTTGTTGGATGCTCAACTTGTCAAAATAAGAAAATATATTTCTTTCAGACTGGGAAGTGCTCATTTCTTAGTTAATTATGCTTGTTCATTATTGAGTGGCCAACTTATTGCCCCAGAAGTATTTTAACATAATATCTAGAAGTGGGAGAAGTCACTGATTTCAGTAGAACTAAGACCCCATAAATATAAAAAAATCTTGTATGTGTGACCTATGGCTCTCTTCTGTGACTGTATCTGAGAAAGCACTTAAGCATGCACTTAAATTCCAGAATAATATGGAGTGAAATAAAACACTGTTGCTGGTCACCAGAGAGAAGAGATCAGCTCCTGTGTCTTCACTTCTTGTGAGGAAGTTATAGACTACAATGAGGTCTCCCCTCAGCCTCCTCTTCTCCAGGCTGAACAAACCAAGTGATTCATATGGCTTCCCCTCTAGACGCTTCACCATCTTTGTGACTCTCCTCTGGATGCTCTCCAATACTGTGGAGCCCAAACCTTCATACAATACTACATTTGCCAACTACCAGTCAATTGGGATCTCCACAGATTCCCAAGTGCATTGGAAAATCATTGTGAGAGGCCTTACAATGACATCAGCCAGCTCTTCAAGTACCCTTGGACGAATCTCGTCAGGTCCATACACTTATGGGGATCTAGCTGGAGCAGCAAATTCCACTCAAGTTCAGGGATGGCTGGGACTTTAACATTCTCACTGTCCTGGGTCTCTAGCTCAGGACTCTGGGAGCCCCAGAGCTCATCACTGGTTTTGAAAACTGAGACAAAGACAGCATGAAATGTTTCTGCTTTGTTTGTTTCCCTTGTTGTGAGGTGACCTTCCTCATCAAGTAACCCACCAATGTTATTTTGGTCTGCCTCTTGCTCTTAACATATTTTTGAAAGCCTTTTTTATTGTCTCACAGAGTGCTGGATGGCTTCAACTCTAGTTGGGCTTTGGCTGCAAGAATTTTCTCCCTACAGTTATAAACAGCATCTCTGTAAGACTCCTGTGTTGCCTGATCTTCTTTCCACTGGCTGTATACTTTCTGTATTTGCGTAAGCTCTCTTTCCCTCACCTGCTTGACTTCTGACATTTTGGAATTGCCTGCTTCTGTGCTCTTAGGATGTGGTACTTGAAAAATGATGAGCATTGATATACCCCAGAACCTTCAAAAGGTTTTTCCCAGGGACCACTACTAAGTAGTTCCCTGAGCTGCCTGGAGTCTGCTCTCCTCATAGCCAGAGTTGAAGTTTTGCTGGCAGTTTTCCTCCTGTCTTCAGGGATTTTAAACTCAATTTCTTCATTGTCACTGTGGCCAAGACAGCTACCTATTGCCACTTCATCCGCAAGACCATGCCTGTTAACAAGCAACAAGTTAAGAAGGTTATCATTCCAGCTGGTTTCCTTAGTACCTGTATGAAGAGTTATAGCCCAGGTATATATATTTTAGGAATCTTCTGGACCTGTTTGTGCCAGCAGTGTGGTATTCCCAGTTGACATCTGGCAAGTTGAAGTCCTCCGCAGGGATAAGGGAGTTGATTTAGAGGCATCCCTCCGTTCCTTAAAGATAATTCATCAATGTCATCATCCTGGATGGGTGACCTATAGTAGATTCCCACAATGGTATCTGCCTTATTTGTTTGTCCATTAATCCTTAACCAGAGGCTCTCAACCTTGCCATTGCCAGCTGCAAGCTTTATGTATTCCAGCTCCTCCGTTACACACAATGCTACCTCCCTGTCTTGTCTGCCCTCCCTATCCCTCCTGAAGAGCCTGTAACACCCTATCATGGCACACCAGTCACAGGACTCATCCCACCAGATTTCACTTATATCAATCATGCTGTAGCCCTGGGACTGGGCCAAGGCTTCAAGCTCTTCTTACTTATTCCTCATGCTGCATGCATTGGTATGAAGCAATCATTGTTCTTTCATAGCTGTTTCATTCTGCCAGTGCAGAGGTCTTAAGAAAAGAAGTCTTGGGCAAAATTTGAAATCCTTACTTCCTCCCTGTAGAATGTGGCATATTTTTAGCACATTGTCTGCTATATGCCAGGTTTATTGTTCAGGCTCAGACTGAAACAGAAGTCAGAACCCATTTTTAAGATGTCAACTTGTTCTGCACCTGAGGTTTGTATCACTAAATCCTGACTCTCCAGCAGTGGCACAGAGGATTAAATAAAATTTACATTGCCTGAACTCAGGCCTTCATCCCCACAGTCTTGCTCAAGGTAAAGCACTGTACAACATATGGAATACAAAACTTTGGGACAAAATTCATTTTTACTAGAGGAAAAACTTTGTTTCTCATGCAGGGCATCGTGTATACTAATATGGCAAATTCGATATCTAACTGTAATGCAACAAAATGGTTTAAAGAGACTCGCACTGGGGAATCCTTTTGTTTACACACACAAAGGCACTAGTCTCTAGCAGACAGTCCCCTGTTCTTTAGCTATTGTATGATCTGGCTTGATGCTGCCTACATCAGTGTTGCATTACATTGAATAATGCAGGTTATACCTGTTCATTTTCCCAATTATCTCATATAACCACAGTGGGAAGAAATTGTTACATTCTGAATGTTTCAATGGCATATTTGAATATGAGCCAGCAATGTGCACTGGTGGCTACAAGGGCCAACAGGATTCTGGGGTGCATCAATCACTCCATTGGTAGCAGATCGAGGGAGGTGCTGCTCCCACTCTACTCGGCTCTGGTGCGGCCTCACCTGGAGTACTGTGTGCAGTTTTGGGCACCACAGTACAAGAAGGACATGAGGTTGTTGGAGAGTGTCCAGAGGAGGGCCACGAGGATAGTGAAAGGAATGGAGGGGAAGTGTTATGTGGAAAGGCTGAAAGCACTTGGTCTGTTCAGCCTGGAGAAAAGGAGGCTGAGGGGAGACCTCATACCTCACCACAGAGGGAGGGGTGGGTGCTGACCTCTTCTCTCTGGTGGCTAGCGACAGGACCCAGGGAAATGGCATGAAGCTGTGCCGGGGGTGGTTTAGATTGAATATTTGGAGGAGCTTCTTTACCCAGAGGGTGGTGGGGCATTGGAACAGGATCCCCAGGGAGACTGTCATGGCCCCTACTCGCAGGGAATTTAAGAAGCAATAGGCACATGGTGTGACTGTGTTGTCCTGTGCCTAAACATGAGTTGGACTAGATGATTCTAATGTGTCCCTTCCAGCTCTGGCTATTCTGTGATTCTGTGATCAGTTGTCTTGAGGATCAGCTATAGATTATTTACTAGATTGATAAGGATATTTTTGCTTACTGAAAGTTTTTAAAATCTGTTTTTTCCCTAGCAAGGGTGTGGCAGCTTGCAAGAGTAGAGAAAAGTCTGGACTTGTCTTACTGTTTCCTGTGTGTTTAAAAAGACAATCAAAGTCACCACTTCAAGTGTCAGTACTAGTCCCTGGGGCAAATCCTCTGTTCAGTTTCACTGCTGGAATCTTACTTGACTAAAACTCCTTCTTTCTGCTCCTGCGTTGCTTCTGTGTGTCTCTGCACCTGTGTGTGCGTGCTTGTTTTTTGTTCAGCCCAAGAGTGAGAACAAATGTTTTAGGCATAAGAAGGAATGTTAGTAGTTCTGTGTACCATTGTAAAGGACAGAAAACATTAAAAAAGATGCCCAGCATCAAAACTTTCAGTACAGATCCTTGTAGTTTAGGCCTTTTCTTCTCATCCTTCAATATTCCTCTATGACAAAACTACAGTTTCTTGTTGACAAGATCAGGTAAAGGCAGTGGTGTAAAGAAGTTTTAGTCTGCATTTGCTCATGTTGTATTTATAAGTGGTGTTTAGCTGCGTATGATGAACCAAGCAATCATTTTTTGATTAAAATAAATAAAAGATTTCTTTACCCTCTAGTTACTGTCTGCTTCCAAATGAAGAACCCACAGAGCAAAACAAAATAAAACTTAAGGTCTTTTTGACATGCTCATGGCATTAAAAATGCTCAAGACCCTTAATACAGAGATGGCCAGAAGAATTTTTCACAGCAGACCTGTTTGCTGTTTGACAAGTGGTGTTGGCTTAAAAATTTCACTGCATATCTGAAAGAGCAGTAGTAGTGTCATAAAATTAAGATCATTTTAAGTTATGAACTGCATAATGATCTTCCAGATAGGTGGGGAGGAAGCTGCATCCTGTATCTGAGGGGAATGAAGAGAGATTTCAAGGCTTGGGACACTTGGTAAAAGGGTCTGGGGCCCAAGTTATTTTCTCTTCCCTACTTCCAGTACCTGACCGTGATATGGAATGGAGTAGAAGAATTCAGTCCATAAATACCTGGCTGTGGTACTGGTGTTACAGGCAGGGCTTTGGGTCCTTTGATAATGTCTGGTTTTGCAAGATACCAAGCCAGATGATAGGAGGTGGGAAAGGCTTATCTCCCAGGGGAAAAAGGATGATGATCTTTCAAGGTCCCTTCCAACTCCTAGCATTCTGTGATTCTGTGATCTTTTGAGGTCCCTTCCAGCTCCTAACATTCTGTGATGCTGTGATTCTGTGATCGTACTGATAGTTCAGCTGAGACTCTTTCTGTCATTTCTCTGGAAGATAGGTTTCCAGCTGATTTTTTGACATAATGTTGCTGATCTTGGTGCATTCTGTGAACATATTGAACATCCAAAACATTATGTATGTGGACTATCTGTGCTGCAACAGGTGAAACTTTTCACATAAATTGAGAACTGCAAGCAGTAGATTTTTATTGCCGTTTCTTTATTAAATGCAAAGTACATAAAATCTAGAATTTTCAAATGCAAGACAGTTAAGAAAAGCACACAATCAAATGCAGTTGCTTAGTTTTTCTGAAGCTTAGCAGCCCCTTAGACCTGTAAAATCAGGAGATGTCATGCAGAGAAACTACCAAGTTTTTCAGGTGTCTGGAGTTGTGCCTAGTATGTCACTAACTTTCAGGGTTATTTATGTAAATCCAGATACAGAAGACGGCAGTATGTGCTCAGCATGTACTTAGGACCCAAACAACTGGATTCAATTCTCAGTCAGAATATTCATCCACGTAGAGCTCAGCTTGAATGTGCAACACAAGAATGTTGGAAGCCTGAGTCACAAATACCTGTTAGATGATTCCATGGCTGGCAGTACATGCTACAAATGCTGTTGCATCAAAGCATTGTGTCCTGGCCCTGTTAAGATCACAACTCTCCTTAAACCGGGCATAAGTATTTTCATTATAAGAACAACAAGCTGCTAAAATTCAATGCGACAATACCTTTTTTACCAGTATAATGAAGCTGTTTTTAAACATGTATTTCAAAACTAGACATTGTTACAGAAACACAAAGTAGGGAGTCGTTTGGCCAAACCCAATGTATTAGGCTCCCCTTATGGTTTTCCCTATCCACTTGAGGTATTTCTTTGTGAGTCGAGTGTAGACACCAGGGCCATCACTACTGCCACACTTGTTTCTCTTCCCAAATGCAGTGATGCCTTTTAACTCATGATTACATATCAAAGGTCCACCAGAATCCCCCTGGAAAAAGGGAATAAAAATTGTCATTCAAATTTACAAAAGCTAA
The DNA here is from genome assembly GCA_013399015.1 of Galbula dea. Taxonomy (NCBI): domain Eukaryota; kingdom Metazoa; phylum Chordata; class Aves; order Piciformes; family Galbulidae; genus Galbula; species Galbula dea. Next base: position 58,273 of record VWZX01001532.1, on the reverse strand, counting down.
AAAATAGTTTTACATAACATTTTCAGTAGTTGCATGGAGGAAATAAAAATGTAAACAGTGCTGTTGTGGATTTTTGTTCTTCCTCCTTGGAAGTTAAGATTTTCATTAACAAAAAAGAAAATATTTAAATTTGATCTTTCAAGTTTAAGTAATGGGGAATGAATCTAGCTTAGTGCTAAGGAATAGTTAGTCTTTTTGAATATGAAAAGAAAAAGCTGGAAACATTCCTCTTGAAAATCAGAAAATCTCTGTAAATTTGTACTTTCTCTCTAACTTTGATGCTTTAATATTTGAAACTTTTAGAACATGATAGTTCTTGCACATTTATGCATTTGACTTGGTGATCAATCAAAATGCTTTTCATCAATAAAACATTGTTCAAAGCCCTCTGACATCAGAGATGTTGTTCCACTGATGTTATTTGCTTGAGAATGAGCTCATAAGGTATTTTGCAGAGGTTTTTTTATTAAAATAATTTTATCAAATAAGAGAATAACTATTTGCCATGCCTGGATAAAACCACAATATTCAAAGCCTGTGGAGGTATATTTGTCTATCAGAAGTTTTGATTCTAAGGCTTAGAAGAATGTGCCTTGGTAAATTCACTAATTTTTAATAAAATTCTTCATTGAACTGAAGAAAGGCAGAACTTATAAATATGTAAAAGTTAGTAGTTAATATTTTATGTTTGATATAATTTATGTGGATATAGACAGTAAATATACTTACACCACACGTGTCCTTTCCTCCATTCTTATCCCCTGCACATATCATGTTGCCTGTTATAACAGGGTTGTTATTATAATGGTTCTTGTCATTGCAGGTTTGCCTACTGATGACAGTGATATTGACCTCCCTCAGGGTATCAGAAAACTTTTTTGGATCATTGCAAGTTAGTCCCCATCCTGCTACTGCACAAGTTGTTCCTGGTTTGGGATCAGCATCTGAAGTAGGCAGGGAAATGGGTTTCACAGCTTTATTTATTCTTGCTCTTCCCTTAAGCTGCAGAGTTATGGGAAAATTGTTATTACAGGGCATAGTCCAACAGAGGCACCTGCATGTTAACCGTTGGATGTTTCTGTTATGGTAATGGGGGATTACTGCAACTCCTTTTTGGGATTCCTTGTTTTTTTGTGAGAGGTTTTATGTAGTCTTTGTAAGAATAAGGAAAATAAGTATTCTTTGTCTTATTGTCATGGTTTGGACCTGGCTCCCTGCCAAAAGCCCAAACTCACAGTGAAAGCCTTCCTCCCCTTTCCCTCTCAGAGTTTTAGAGAAACTACGAGAGAAACTAAGGAGCCCAAAACAACCCGAATTATATCAAAAGTATGTATATTTACATATATAGCAGTTATATACAATTAAAATGCTATGTACACAGTAGGGGAAACCCTCCCAAGGGAAAGGGAAAAGGGAAGGAAAAAGGGAAAAAAGGGGGAAAATAAGAGGAAAGGGAAACTAAAACAGGTATGTGCAGTCGAAACCCAGGACGGAACTAATAAAACAGAATCTTACAACTCTCCTTAAGATAGCAGAGTCACACTGACTGACGCCAGCAATCACTGCCTCTCAAGGCCTACAAGGCCTGCAAGGCTTGACTCCTCCGCACGAGTGAGACTGATAGCAGAGAACCTGAGTGTTCAGATCCACCAGAAGGGAAGAGAGAACGAAGGCCTCTCCCCCCTCCTTATTTATACCCCTAGTTACATAAAAATCGTATGGAATACTGGTAAACATGATCACTTCCCTGGTAACAAGCTGGTTACCAGGAAAAGGCCTGGGCCAAACCATTACACTTATGAGAACCCATTTAGCTTCTTTGAAAATATTAGCTCTAAAAGATATGCTATTCTGGCTCTCAGACTGCTGGTAGAACAACACAGCAGTAGTCACTGAAGCTAGCAAAACTGAGAATCGGAGAAGTCAGGCATTTTTAATTAGAACTTTCAGACTGAACATTAGGGTTTTTAACCAAATTATTTCTATATGTGAAATATGCTTCTTTTTGTGGACAATATTTATTCTTTCACTGAAAAGACAGAAATTGAAGTATCTAAGTAAAACTCCAGAATTTTTCTACTTTCATTACAGAATTGTTGATTGCCTTAGTTCCCAGTGCATTCCTGCTGGATTGGCAGGCCACACTATATCAACCCAGAAAAAAGTCACCAGAAACTCCCTTGACTCATCTCCCTCACAAGAAGGAAGAAACTGGTACATCATAAGAGATACATAGTCAATAAGTCTGTACCTGCAGCAGCATAATGTCTTTTTCCTTATGATCATAACGGTAGCCTGGGTAGCGAATTTGTTTTGCAATCTGAAAATACTGTTTTTCTTTTTCTCTTGCTTTCTGTGAATGAGCTCCAAGAATAACTTTGCTTCCTTCCCTGAGAGGAGAGACAGTATTGTTAGTGGGATTCACTTGCTGTACCTCCTTAACTCTCTGCTGTTAAATGTGGTGCTGTAATGTTCAGCTACCATAGAGTCCTTTCGCGAGCCTGAAAAGCTACTGTAATTTAGAAAAATATAAAAGATTACCCTGCTTGTGCAAGTAGTTAAAAGAACCTCAGTGAACTGAAATTCACTACCCTGTTTTCAGCTTCCCAGGAGCATAGACAGGCTTCAGGTACTTTACTCTGAACCTACTCCTATTGTTTTCCTCTGGGAACTGAATGAGGGGTGGTGGATGCATCAGCTTTGCTTTTGGTAGTGGTCTCACCAACTGTGCCCTCTGCAATTTGTGCTGAAAATTTATGAGAGTAGCTCACAGCACTGTTAGTTCAGAGATCATCATGACTGGACTGAAATGTGCGATTGCTTTGCCCTAACACCATTTCAACACCATTTTCTGAGTCCATGTGAGTCACAGCTCATTCCCTTTCTCTAACTTGTATTGCAACTTACTAGATATGGAAGTGGTGACAGTAGTATAGTAACCAGGAGTCCAGCACTCCTTGGTCAGGCAGTCCAAACAGACATTTATATTAGACCATAAGTACAGTTGTTTGTGGAAGAACTATGTATGTTACAGTTGAATGGGAGAATATTCTTCAAGCTGATGTGTAGGTTGGCCTTCCTTTGCATTGTGCTGCACAAAAACAACCCAGAGAAGGTGATTGCTTCTTTCCTTCAGTTATTAAGTGTTGTCTGACTGTTGACTAAGCATCCTTAGGTTAATTACATTTTCTCTTAAAAACATTTTCATTTGGAAACACTTTTTACTTTATATTTACATATATTTATATTTATATTTAGACCTATGCTGTCTTTGTAATAGGTCCCATATATCTCCCTGTTTGAACGAGGACAGGAGAGATGGATACATTTCTCCGATGTCTGCA
>VWZX01001532.1:9375-40532 GCA_013399015.1 Galbula dea | reverse complement strand
GTGTGTCTGTCAAGCCAATTCCTTATCCACCGGGTGGTCCATCCATCAAACTCACATTCTACCAGCAGAGAGACCAGGATGTCGTGTGGGACAGTGTCAAAGGCTTTGCTCAGGTCCAGGTAAATGACAGCAGTTGCTCTTCTCCTGTTTATTGATGTTGTAACCTTTTCATAGAAGACCATCAGATTCGTCAGGCACGATTTACCCTTGGTGAAGCCGAGCTGATGATACCCAATCACCTCTTTATTATCCTTCCCCCTCAGCAGTGCCCCCAGGAGGATCTGCTCCATGATCTTACCCAGATCAGAGGTGAGACTGACTGGCCTATAGTTTGCAGGTTCATCCTTCTTTCCCTTTTTAAAAATAGGGATTATGTTTCCCCTTTTCCAGTCAATGGGGACTTCACCAGACTGCCATGACTTTCAGAATACAATAGAGAGTGGTTTAGCAACCTCGTCCGCCAATTCTCTCAGTACCCGTGGGAGTATCCCATCAGGTCCCATGGACTTGTGAACTTTCAGGTTTTTCAGATAGTCACGAACCTGATCTTCACTTACCATGGGCAGTTTTATCTTCCAGTCCCTGCCATTATCTTCTTTGACTTCTGGGGTGTGGCGGGAGCCCTTGCCAGTGAAGATGAACTAAAGAAGCTGTTGAGAACTTTGGCCTTCTCCATATCACCTGTTACCACTTCTTCTGTTTAATTTTTAAGGTGCCCAAACCTTCCCTAGTCTTCGTTTTTGCATTAATGTATCTATAGAAATTTTTACTATTCCCCTTGATCTCCCCAGCTAGATTTAATTCCCACTGAGCTTTCATTTTTTTAACCAGTTCTCTTGCTCTACGGAGAGCTTCCCCATATGCCCCCCCCCTTCTAGTTGTCCTTTCCAGTTGGCCCTGCTGGTCAGGGAGCCTGTAACAGATCCCCTACTGTACCATCACCTTCCCCTGTCTTCCCTTTAATTACTCTCTCAAACAGTTCATCATCCTTCCCAGGTGGAGCTCCTTTGATTCCAGCTGATCACTGACCTAGAGGGCAACACCTTCTCCCCTCCTCCCCTCCTCCTCTGCCTATCCTTCCTGAAGAGCTTTTACCTGTCTATTCCTACATTCCAATCATGGGAATAATCCCACCAAGTTTCTGTAACAGCCACTATGTCATGGCTTTTCAACAGCACAATGGCCCTTAATTCATCCTGTTTATTGTTTGCATAGAGGCACTTCAATTGGGCTGGACAAGTCTCCTTCTTATGCGAACCCCCCTTGATTTCCTTGGGGCACCTTGGTGCATCATCTCTGCCTTGCCTCAGGGTAACAACTTGAGAGCTCTTAGTAGTGCTCCATCCTTCTGCCCCTGGTGTGCTGCCCCACTGTTTGTCACAGGCAAGCATAAGATTCTTACCCCCTTCTCCCTTCAAATCTAATTTAAAGCCCTATCAATCAGCCCTGCCAAATCCCGCCCCAGAATCCTTTTCCCCCTCTGGGACAAGTGCATCCCATTTGTTTGCAGCTCTGGTGCCTTGTATACTGAGCCATGATTGTAAAATGCAAAGCCCTATCTATGACACCAGCCCCAGAGCCATGAATTAACCTGTTGACTCTTCCTGTATATTCCTTCATCCATTGCTGATGTCAAGGGGATCAAGGAGATCACAAGCTGAGCTCCTGATCCCTTTACCAGTTGTCCTAAAGCCCTGAAATCTCTTTTAATTGATTGTGAGCTTCTCATTGCTACGTCTTCTCTACCCACCTGAAAGATCAGGAGCGGATAATAATCTGCAGGATTCACAAGGGTGAGAATTTTATCTACAGTGTCTTTTACCTGGGCACCAGGGAGACAGCAGACCTCCCTATGAAGTGGGTTTGGTCTGCATATTGGGCCCTCTGCTCCATTCTGTAGGGAGTCACCTATTACAGTAACCTGTGGATTTTTCTTTTCATTGCCCATTTTTATGTCCAGCTTGAGACAAGTAGACCTTGGTGGCATTTCTGGCCTTTGTGAGCCCTTATCTTTGCCCACAACCTGTTCCTCCTGCAGAGCCCCATATCTATTTTGCAAGGGCACTATAGGCTGTGCACTTCTCAAAGGATCATGCTTCATCCTTTTCTTTAGTTGGGCAGAGATCTACTCCCATGGATTCTTCTCTGTTGGGTCGCTACAGGAAGGCTGGGGGTCTTGCTGGTGAGAAGATACAGAATTCTCTGTTCCACCAGAAGTTACCTCCCTTTCCTTTTTTGTAGAGATCAGTTTGTGGAAGTGATTGAGTTCCCTCTCAATTTCGCTGATGTTTCTCAACCTGCTTACCTCTTCCCTGAGCTTCATCACTTCATCCTGGAGCTGTGCCACCCAGAAAAGTAGGTCCTCAATCTGCTCACACCGCACTCAGCCACAGTTGGCATTGCCCCCTGCTGCCAGTGAAAACCTGTGGCTTTCCTCATAGCCTGTGACTTGGATGCTTTTATCCATTTTGGTGGGTGCTGGGAGCACAGCCTTCCTCCTCTAAGCAGCCACCATGTCTCCTTGAGTAAGTTGCACTACCTTGTGTTCTGCCCTCACTGCTCACCTATCTGCTCACCCTGACTGGGTGAACTGACGTGCAAACTGATGTTCTCGTCCCTGTTGATGTGCTCATCCCTGTTTGTTCTCCCCTGTTGGCTGCACTCTGGGTCACTCGCCCTCCTTAGAGCCCTTTAAATCCCCCAGCAGTAATCCCGTCTCCAACCCCTCCTCGCCTTGATTGGGTGACTGGGGCTTCTGAGTCCAAATAGGGGCTTGGTTCTGCTTGGGTGTCCCTATGGTCAGGAACGCCCCTGTACATACTGATCTAAACCAATTCAATACGTATAATATAATAAAATGATATAATTCGTAGATTTCTTGGAACATCACTATCTCAAGGCACCAAAGCAGCATCAGATATCCTTTCAGATATCAGGTATCAGATAAAGCAGTTGTGTGAAAAGAAGGAGGACCTCTGGACTAGCAAGTCTGCAAAACTCCTGACATATTCAAATGGCAATGGACCACACTGACAGTGCTGTGGCTTTCACTGAGTAAAATACAGACCATGTACATCCCTTGCCAAAAGCCACAATTTTGTTCTAGCAGTGATCTTATCATAGTTCAAGTAAAAAATGGTCACATGGAGCACACAATTAGTCTCTGAACTAAGGCTTTTGGTATACTGATGGAGCAATAGGAGAAAACCTGCACTGCTTCCTTTCACAGGGATAGTGAAACTCCCTATCTTCCAACATGGTCTGGCCAGATCTAGTCAACAAATTCCTAGTTTGTATAATCAATGAAAATAATAATATGGAGGCAGGCAGCTATACTTGGAGCACTAAATATCTCACACATAAAGACAGAAGATAAACTTGCTAATACTCCTATGTAGTTAATTTTCTTCCTCCAGTTTTTCAAAAGGATGGGTTCTAATTGCAAGGTTTCTTAGGGATGCTTCTACACTAAACATGAGTACGTGAGAATATGAGTGTGCTGAAAAGTGTGATGCAAGTTTTCACCTCCATAGCTGGAGGGGAATGGTAGTTTTGCTTCTCCAGGAGCAGAAATGGGTGGCTTGAGTTAACTTACTGCCTTGTGAATTAGTGGGGCTGTGAAAGGAAACTGCTGCAGCACCAATCAGGCAGTAACAGAATGAGATTATGAAATTATTAAACAAAGTCAGTTTGTGTATTCCATCTTATGAACAATGGTTTTGATCTTTTCAGGTGGTCTCAGGCTCATTATGTAAATATATTACACAGAATTACAGAATGTTAGGGGGTGGAAGGGACTTCTGGAGAGCATCTAGTCCAATCCCACTGTCAGAGCAGCTCCACCTAGAGCAGGTTGCACAGGATGGCATCCAGGCAGGTTTTGAATGTCTCCAGAGATGGAGACTCCATGACCTCCCCAGGCAGCCTGTTCCAGTGCTCCACCAGTCTCAAAGTAAAGAAGTTCCTCCTTACGTTTAGATGGAACTTCCTGTGTTCCAGTTGTGCCCGTTACCTCTTGTCTTGTCACTGGGCACCACTGAAAAAGGACTGGCCCCATCCTCCTGATACCAACCCACTAAGTATTTATAAGCACTGATAAGATCCCCCCTCAGCCTCCTTTTCTCTAAACTAAACAGACCCAGCTCTCTCAGCTTTTCCCCATACAATAGATGTCCAAGCACCCTAATAATTTCTGTAGCCCTTTCTGTACCCTCTCCAGAAGTTTCCTGTTGTTCTTGAACAGGGGAGACCAGAACTAGACACAGTATTTCAGATGTGATCTCACTAGGGCAGAGCAGAGGGGGAGGATAACCTCCCTCGACCTGCTGGCCACATTCTTCTTGATGCATCGCAGGATGCCATTGGCTTTCTTGTCCACAAGAGCACATTGCTGACTCATGGTCATCCTGTTGTCTACCACAACTCCCAGGTCTTCTTCCACAGAGCTGTTTTCCAGCAGCTCAGACCCTAACCTGTACTGGGCCATGGGGTTATTCCTACTGAGGTGCATTACATTACACTTACCCTTGTTGAATTTCAGGAGGTTTTTCTCAGCTCAACTCTCCAGCCTGTCTAGGTCACGCTGGATGGCAGCACAACCCTCTGGTGTGTCAGCCACTCCTCCCAGTTTAGTGTCATCAGCAAATCTGCTGATTATACTCTCAATTCCTTCATCCAGGTCATTGATGAATATATTGAACAGGACTGGACTTAGTACTGACCCCTGGGCAACACCACTCATTACAGATTTCTAACTGGACTCCACTCCACTGATGACAACACTCTGAGCTCTGTCCTTCAGCTAGTTTTCAATCCACCCCACTGTCCATTCATCTAACCCATATTTCCTAAGCTTGTCTATGAGGATACTATGGGAGACAGTGGCAAAAGCTTTGCTAAAGTCAAGGCAGACAGCACCAACTTCCCCACTCTGCCTTAACTAACCAACCAGTTGTGTCATCAAAGAAGGCTATCAGATTAGTCAGAGATGACTTCCCCTTGTTAAATCCATGTTGACTACTCCTGATAACCCCTTTTTCCTCCACATGCTTTGAGATGATGCCCAGAACAAGCTACTCCATCATCTTTCCAGGGATGGAGGTGAGCCTGACTAGCCTGTAGTTTCCTGGGTCCTCCCTCTCTCCCTTTTTGAAGACTGGAGTGATATTGTCCACCCTCCAGTTCTTGGGCATCTCACCGGTTATCCAGGACCTTTCAAAGGTGACAGACGATGGCCCAGCAATGACGTTTGCTAGCTCTCTCAGCACTCATGGGTGCATTCCATCAGGACCCTTAGACTTGTGAATATCCACATTGCTTAAATGTTCTCTAACTCGATCCTTCTCAATCAAGGGAAAGTCTTTGTTTATCCAGACTTTCTCTGTTACAACAAAGATCTGGGATTCCTGGGAGCAAGCCTGAGCAATAAAGGTTGAAGCAAAAAAGGCATTTGGCAACTCTGCTGTCTCTGCTTCTTCTGTCATCGTGGCACCTGCCTCATTCAGCAGCAGGCCCACATTTACTCTGATTTTCCTTTTACCTCCAATATACTTGAAGAACACTTTCCTGCTCACCTTGATATTCCTCATCAGGTTTAATTCCAAGGAGGCCCTGGCTTTTCTTGTTTCATCCCTGCATACTCTAACAACACTTTCATAATGCTCCCACATGATCAACCCCTACTTCCAAGCACAGTAAACTTTCTTCTTGCACCTGAGTTTTTTCAGAAGCTCCTTGCTCAGCTGTTCAGGCCTCCTACTTCCCTTGCTTGATTTATTTTACATAAGAAAGCACTCATCTTGAACTTGGAGGAAGTGATACTTGAATATTGCCAGCTTTCTTTAGCTTCCAGAGCCTTAACCCATAGAATTTCATCAAGCAGTTTCCTGAAGAGACCAAAATTGACCCTTCTGAGGTCTAGAGTTGCAATCTTATTTTTTTTATGCATAATATTGAGACTATATGCAGGAGGTAAGAGCACAGCTGGTAAAATAAAGCAAGAAATAGGTTCAGTTCTAATGGAATGTCCAGGCCTTTTTCCCTTCCTTGTTTGTCCTGTGTCCAGTTCCTGAAGTCAAGACCATGGTAACAGTTAACAGTTTTGATAGTCATATTTGGGCAGTGGTTTTCAGAAGGGTTTGTTATTCCATCAGCTGTGTTTGGTTTGGTTTTTCCCTTCTAATGATGATTTCAGCTTGGGTATCCTGAGCAGTAGTCATCTGCCTAGCCGACCACTGTTAGTGGCTCAGAGTGGGTTTCAATGGGTACAGCCAGTGGTTCCTAAGTCCTGTTTCAGGTGTTTATCTTAGGCAACAAAAAACAAACAAACAAGTCCTTTCCCTCTATGTTGGTTGTAGAATACAGACTTATTTGCTACCAATTGCTTATAAAATCAAAAAACTTTTTCATTTTATAAAACAGAAAAAGCCACTAAAGCCAGAACTGAAGATAGTATTACTCTATTCTGGCCCAGCTGGCCTCATGGGATCTACATGAGGAAATATCTTGTATGCCACAGCTTTGGAAGCTGTTTCTTAGTGTCAACAACCATGTGTAGCTGACCTTCCTCTTGGTTCTCTTTACAGCTTCTTGACAGACAGAATGAGATACTTAACAGCACCCGGCCAGCATTCATAGTCTATAACATTATAGACTGACCCCTGGCACAGTGAAGGGGAGCCATAATACAGCACAAGGGGCAATTAGACATAGGATTTGGGGCTGATCAGTAACTATCTGTTCTTAATAAAACAATCTAAGTAAATCTGATTGTGAACTGTATCAGAAATTCTGTTTGTTTAAAAAGTTTATTCTATCAGTGACAAGAAACATCTAAAATAACCCATGGTCAGGTTATGACAATTCAGAAAATAAAGCAGAAGAAGAATATGTTTGCAGGGAGAAATCACATATTCAGTCTGTTAGATTAATAATTTTAGAAAATAACTGCAGGCTTGAATAATTTGCTCAGATTTTTTTCAGCCATTTGTCTTGAAGGATAAAACTTCTGGGCATTTGATTGACTGAAAACTAACATCCAAGTTTTTGATTAGAGAATTAGGCCTCATCTATGAATAAAATAACAGGGCAATATGACTTACTATATTTTATTTCATTCCTCCAAATATGCTGAATGGATATAAATGCATATCAACTATCAATTTTCTAAGTAAGAACAACAAATTTTGTTCTGCACTTGTAATGGTGCTTAGTTATAAGACCTCTTTTAGTAGTGTATTAAGGGAGTTGAAAATAAAGGGATACAAGCTAAAACAGATTTGGAAGTCATTAGATTTATTTTTATTTTAGGGCTTATAATTGTTAACTTTCTGAAGTTTTGTCACAATGAAATTTATCACAGGCAATATGCAGCTGTTGCCCCTCATTACTTTCTAATTAGAGCTTGCTTGCAAACATTCCTTTGAGTAAAAAACACACACACACAAAAACTTTAAACTGGCTTTGCTTTCTTTACAACAGAGAATATTGGAACATATTGAAAGTAATGTGTGAAATTCCGGTCCTGCTGAAGTGAGTGGCAAAACATTTTTGTCATTGGAGTTGGCATTCACCCGCAATACCCTGGGAGGAGGAGGGAGAAATTATTCATATATTTGAAAATACAGCTATATGAGGAGGCAAAGGACAAAGGATGTAGGAAGCATGTGCATGAATTAAAATCCTGTTGACATCCTGGGGAGATGGACAGACCTGTGCTAGATCCCTCCAAATACATTGCTCTGGGAGACCTTGACTGGTGCCTCTTTTACGGAAGCCAAGATATTAATTTGATTAATGTCCACACCTCTTGACTGAATAGATACGAATTGCATGGAAATGCCTGAAGACCAGCTATCAAAACTTTCTTTGAAGAAGCCTTTGCACCAGTTTGCCCAAGTCTCTAAAAGGCTTCAGTCTAGACAGACCAGATGGACAGAGCGTGAGAACTGTGAACAAGATAAATCAATAACAATGGACTTAAGGGACTCCCACTCTTATTATTAGGTTATGTTTTGTGCATGGAATATGAAGATTTGAGGAGAATAAAGCTGTATATAAATCAGAGAGAAGACATTTAAATAAAGAGATTAAAATGTCAGTAGTGTAGAAAAACAGCACAATGAGGACTAAGGGTAAGCTGGAGAGATTGTGTGGCAGAGACAATCTAGGGTAAACCAGTCCTTCATCCTAAGGAAAGAAAGTGTGTGTAACACTGTGGAAAAAATCTTTAATAGTTTGCACTGTTATTCTCACACCTTTCAGCCTTTAGCTGGCTCTTCCCTGAAGTTTTATTACCTAGGAGCTCCTAAAGTCCTTTTATGACCTTTCTGGGATCATCTAATTATTCTGGAAAGTCTTTATGCTTCAAAGATGAGTACTTGTGAAAAAGAAGACAGATTTCTTAAAGTAAAATACAGATTGGTATGAATTTGATCATTTTGCTTAGCTAAATTAATTAGTTCAAACTGTTTTTTCTCTGCCAATGGAAACGTTGTTATCCTGGTGATGTTGAAAAGAACACATGGAAATAGCAGCTGATGAAGACACCTGACTTTAGCTCGAACAACTCAAAACTTCATGTGTGTAAGCACAGATTTTCTTGTTAGCAACCCATACAGTACAACAAGAGGTAAGCTAGTAGTTTTGTCATTTGTTACAGGAAATAGCTACTTACTCAAGTCTAAACTATATGTAAAGCATATGTAAAACTGCAAAAATTTTGTAAGACAATAACACTACTTAATTGTAACAAAGTTTTCAGGAGCGATTCTGTGAACATGTTTTGGTACAGAAAAAAATTCATATTAATACTCAATATATGGTTCTATNTTTTTCCCTTGAAGAGCAGAGAATAAAATCAGCTTGAGTACCAAATAAAAGGATACTCTCTGCCAATTCTGGAATATTAGATTCTAGACTTTGTACATAGGATTTGAAAACCAAATAATGCACTTGGAATTTCTGCACAGGTACCAAGAACAAGCATTTCTCAAACGGGAATTTGGCTTAGTTATCAGGGACTGATAAAGTAAGAGTACAACTACCCTTCACATTGAATAGAAAAAGGATCAAATTCACAGTATTTGTTAATTTTAATGACTGTTGTGTTATTGTTTATGTCCCAGCAAAACTAATGAAAATTCAAATTCCAGTCTGTGTTTTATTCTAGTTCAGAAGAGAACTGCTGAGAGCATAGGATGCATGGCAATGAACAAATGACTGTGTATCACAACGTCTGTTATTTGTGTCAAATAGTGAGAAACAAAATATCTTTCCCATTATCTCAGTGGCAAAGCTATGTACAAAGTTAAGGAGAATACATACACCTGAGCACCTAAGTAGAACATCCGAAGAATCATCACTTACACCTTTTCTTTTACTGCTAAATAAATGGAATATTTGAAGACCATTCCCAAAAGTCTTTTTTCCCTCCCTCTTTTTTCCCCCTCTCTTTTCCCCCATATAATTGAAAATCAGTAGCTGTGAAAAATAGTGAAGATATTTTTCTATGTGGTAGGCTTTATCAGAGTGATTTAGATTTCTTGGGTCAAGAGGTGTCTACAAAAGAAACAGCTACTGACAAACTATTAATAAGGTAAGGTAGGGGGTGTGAAGGCAGAGAATTGGTTTGGGCTGTGAGTGATCAGTCTCTCTCAGTTTAGCATTGCATTCAGAGAAGTAAAGTTTCTGAAGTATGTGACTTTCCTTACTTTTAATAAACTTTCTAATATAGATCTTAGAGGTCTGAAGTTCCTTTCTTCCTCTGGAAATGTAGATGATTTGAAAGTAGTAAAAAATACTTCAGTATAACAGAACCATAACCTATTTTTTTTCATCATTTTCACCCACTTATATCTGCTACCTACTTACTGCACGTGAAAAACTCAAACTTTCCTGCCTTGAAGAAAATTGACCCATGTTGACCTACAGCAGAACTTTAATATGTCTCTGATATTTTTCATCTCTTGAAAATGTTTGCCAAGCATAGTGGAATTATTCGACTTGATTCATGAATTAATTGAGGGAATTTCTGCTACAGTGGTTGTAAAGTCACCAGGAAATAGCCCCAGAGTGTAGAGATGATACAATGTAGAGATCCTTCAGTTGGAGCCAGGCCAAGACTGTAATCCATCAAGGAAAAGGACTGTGCCCTGTGGACTCAGCAGCACAGACTTGAAAGGTGCCCAGCTCCTCTTTGTATGGTCATAGGTCTGAGAGGCGAAACTCAGAGCAGAAGTTACACACCAGCTCCCAGGCTGCATATTTCCACATATTTGTATGTGTTGCTATGGGGCAGCATGTTTTTAATATGCTTTTAGCAAGTTATGGCTCTAACCCCTGAGGACCCCTGCAGATAACCCTACCATATCCAGTCCTTCCTGTAGTAGCTCCTGAAGTCTGTGCACAGGTAGCCAGCATACCCTGTTCTCTTGTAGCACCTGGTCTGCCTAGAGAAAGGATGTAAACACATTTTGACTTCAACAAGTAGGAAATGTCCAAACCTTCTATTTTTACCAGAGTGAAGTTGAGTTGCCATGTTATAGTTGAAACAAAGAGTAATTAGCAATTCATTGAAAAGATACAAGAAAAGAAATGTTACAAAGGGGAGTCCTTGCCACTATCTCACTTTCCTGATTCTTATCTTTTGCTTCCTATTTCTGGCTTTTCATTTTGGACTTTGCAGCTCAGCTTCCTTTTGGTGTTTCCCTTCGAATCTTTGCTTCTTGTATAGCATTGTGCTTATGGCTTTTTTTTAAAGGAAGCCTGGGAAAAAGTTGGATCATTCAGGAATGCATGGTAACATATTTTTAGTTTAGGGACAGCCTTTTGGAAATGAGCAAGAATGGTCAAACATTAAATATTTTCCTATGTTTAGAGAGATATTAATGCTTCCTGCTTATCCTGACTTTGCATGTTCAAAAGACTGGAAAATGACAGTGGCCAGAAGGCTTACGATCTGAAGAACTAAAGTGAATGTTACACTATCTAAAGAGTAAAATAAGCAAAGCCTTGGAGTACTGGACTAATGAATAGACTGCTCCCATGTATGTGCACAGATTAATAAGACCTCATAGCCATCTTCAACACCCTCACAAGGGATAGTAGAGGGGCAGGAACCAATCTTCTTAATCTGGTGGGCAGCGATAGGACTAGGGGAAATAGGATGAAGTTCAGTCAAGGGATGTTCAGGCTGGAGATTAGGAAAAGGTTTGTCACTCAGAGGGTGGTTGGGATCTGGAACAGCCTCCCCAGGGAAGTTGTCTCAGCACCAGCCTGATGGAGTTTAAGAAGCGTCTCAATAATGCTCACATGCACATGGTGTGATTCTTGGGGTGTCCTCCATGGGTTTAAGGGCTGGATTTGATGATCGTATTGGGTCCCTTTCATCTTAGACAATACTATGATACTATAATATGCCATTAGGTATCTCATTTCATGGGGATCTGTATAAGACGGGGTCAAATTTTTCAGAGGGCATAAATACAACTCAAGACTCCCACACAAGCTGTTTTAGCTTGAGAAATGGATTATTTGCAGAAGATCTAGAAAAGTTGTGCTTTGAAGTATTCAGATAGAAACACTGTTCACAGCTCACTGATACTAAATCAGTGTTTGCTTAGTTCCCTGTAAAGTATTGAAGCTAAGGGTTTAAACCTTTTCTGCTACTAGGAGGAATGCCAAACATTATACATGGTGATGTAATTATGATGTAAACTGGCACCAAGACAATTTATACTGTAAGTTTGGAAAAAAATATACTTAGTACTGATCTGACCTGATCCAGAAAGTCTCCCACATTTAAAGTATATTTATATCACAAGTTAAATAATGGTGCCAAATTTTCTGCTCTTAATAGCTGGGGAAGCTTCATTAATTTCCATTGCATGAGTTTTCAAGGGAGAGCTTAGGTCAGGGCTTTACAGCATCAAGCTGTTCATTGGAAAGAAAAGCTTAATGGATTCAACAGGTAAAACAACAAAGAAACAGTAAAAACAGAAGGAGTGACATTGGATTTATTTCACTACATCAGTGGACAGTGTGGAAGATCATAGTTTCGTTATTTCCTCCACGATACTCATATACAAGCCAGAATTCTATCTGTTCATATTGTCTTCTTCCATTACAAGTATTTTTTGATCCATTGTAATAATTTACTTTGACTTCTAGCTTCAAGCACAGAAGACAGTTTCCGTCTTACATTTCCATATAATATTGGTTAGCTGCTAGGGGAATGTGCTCATTTCTTTTATGATTTCTTCATCATATCTGTGCACGATTTTTTTATTTACCATCTCCCTAGGACATTTTCCCTTTGAGAAACCCAAACATAAAATGCAACCCTTTCAGATCTTATTTGGCATTTTATACAAGTAGCATTTCCTAAATACATTTACAGAAGAGGATTTTACCGGCTGGTGTTCGCTATCTGGCATAAATGCCTAAATACATGTATAGGCGGATCTGCACACTCCTCTGTTATATCCTCTGACTGAGCAAGTAGGTGTGAATTTAAGGGCAGGTGTGAGACTTAAGGGAGGGGCTTAAGGGATAACCTTCTTGCTGATTACTGTTGCAGATTTCTGAAGACTCATGCATTAAGTAAGCAACCTGCTCCTTTGGGCTAGTTCACCTTTGTGAGCAGATTTGGCCAAGGGAATGAGATGGTTACTGCCCTTAGCTGTACTTCCTGGCCCTTCAAACAAATGTAGCCTGTCTATCCCACTGAGTGACTGCCCAGTGGGATATATTTAGGCTCCTTAGACCCACAGGTTACAGCCTGACCTGTTAACATAAACCAATGTCAATTTTAGTTGATGTTAATGCTAGCAGAAATAGGCAGAGGTTTACATGACTGTGCTGACCTCTGAATTATGGGGGAGATGTGTGGTTTTTCTGTTTTGGGTTTTAGAATTTTATTTTTTTTTGTCCTCCTCCTCCCCCCTTTTTTGTTTAAAGCAGGCTTTAGCCACATTGTAATTGTGATGGGCTCAGGGGTAGCATGTCCATTTCTAATTTTTATGCTCATTATAACCTTGCACTTTTGTTACTCCTTGATTTTTAGTTTTTCACTTCGTAGAGGACAGTTGCTTTGGATTTTGAAGATGAAGTTGTTTGCTACTGCTGTTACCTCATGCCTACCAATAGCTCTTTGTTTATATGAGACTTCAACCTAATGCTTTAATTTTTACACTTTAAATTCACCGATGGGTCCATGATTATATGTGAAAATAGTCATGAGCTAGTGCATGTAAACACCTGTAAGCTGGTAACTATGACAAGAAGAACTGCATTTGAAGTGATTATATACTGTATAAGATGGATGCTTGCACATACTTGCCTGAATGTAGCCTCCCTCTGACATATGTTAAACATATATGTTCCCTCTTTCCTCTCCTTTTCTCTTCTCTACTCTTTTCTCTCCTCTTCTTCTCCTCTTCTTCCGTTTCCACTTCCCCTTCCTCCTGCTTATGCTATGCTATGCTATCTTGTCCTATCCAGGTTCTTGTACCCACATGTATCAGAAGTACATGAACAACCTATGCAAAAGTCATACACAGTATTTTGG
This sequence comes from Galbula dea, assembly GCA_013399015.1. Taxonomy (NCBI): domain Eukaryota; kingdom Metazoa; phylum Chordata; class Aves; order Piciformes; family Galbulidae; genus Galbula; species Galbula dea. The sequence continues at coordinate 26,965 of VWZX01001532.1, read as the reverse complement.
TTTTCTATGTCTGGTTTTCAGGAGAGAATAGTTAAGCATTTTATTTTGGACCTACCAATTCATATTTATTGTCAGCCTCTCGGCCCACTTGAGACACAGAATTCCCACATGGCAACCTGGTCACATACAAGTTCAGGTAAATGTGTTTCCCCCTAACTTCAGCAGCAGAAATTTTTGGTATTTAGAGATTTATTTAGGGTTAACTTTGTTTCTTTTTTTCCTCTCCTGTAGATCTTTCTCTAGAGCAGGAATTTCCATCCCTCTGATGTCTCAGCTGTTCCACTGAACTCTTTGGTTATTTGCTGTTGCTTGTCAGGGCTCTGGCAGCTTGAATGAAGGATGGGGGAAATGGAGATTTATTTTATGTTTATTTACATTGATTTCATTGAAGAGCAACATCAGGGTATTCAACAGAGTTTGATAAGGATAGAAGCAGTTTAAAGAGGAGGAGAATCAGCACCCCTGGATCGCTCTTGAGACTGTGTAAATGGTGCTGGTGATGGATTGGGATTTCCCCCTTTGCTTAGGAGGTCAGGGCAGCTCATTGATCATTCTTCTGAACTTCCTGTGGAAGATTCCACAAAATGCTGGTTTCTATCTGACCCATTTTTAGTTCAGTAATCTTTGAGTGAAACGTTTAATTCACCTCCACCTAGGTACTGATTAAACAAAACCATTTTGATGCAGGCAGGAGAAACACTACTGAAACATCTGAGCTTGGCTGTTAAATGGCATTATCTCACTTTGCTCCTTAAAATAACTGTCCATGTCCTCTCAAAGGGGATGGCAAAGATTTATTCCTTTAAAAATTGTTCTTTCAGCAGTGAGATGATTCAGTGTGATTTTCTTCTGGCAGCATGAGCTGTGTTAGCAAGGCAAAGCTGTGTGTCAGCAATGTGCCCAGTGTCAGAGAAATCCCTGTCCTGCAAGAAGGTAAGCAACCTTCTCAGGCTTGTGGTTGCTTTTTTCTCAGTTATGTGTGTGGGTTTTTTTTTTGTTTTTTTTTTCTTTTGGCAGGCATTCTTGTGCATTTGAGACGGATGTGAGAGAGTTTTCAGTCCTCATGCAAAACAACCAACTAAACATAACAGATTACATCAGCTCAGGCTTTTCAATTCCTGGATGGCAGCAGAGTGCTAATCCAGCCTTCATCCTGGATTTCATAAACTGAAACAAGGGAGGCTGGCAGGAGCAGCGCTGCCGGATTGAGGAAGCTGACGACGGTGCAGCATGTGGGCAACACACTGTATAAAGCTCATAAACTTGTAGGCTGATGTGTGCAGCTACCACTTTGGATTCTGTACTGCTGCTTCCCTCGACACAAGGCACCAACAGGCTGAGAATTAAAACCTGCTCTTTGGGATGGAGTATTTACCTCTGCAAGAAATGAAGGGCTTCCTGTTTCTCACACTCCTCCTGATGCCCATGCATGCTGGAACTGCTTCGAATGCGAAATATGCAGTAGATTGTCCTGAGCCCTGTGACAGTAATGCATGCAAAAGTACCTTGCGCTGTAAGCGAACGGTGCTGGATGACTGTGGCTGTTGCAGAGTATGTGCAGCTGCACTGGGGGAGACTTGCTATCGTACGGTCTCGGGTATGGATGGTGTCAAGTGTGGTCCTGGGCTGAAGTGCCAGTTTTACACTGAGGAGGATGACTTTGGTGATGAATTTGGTATCTGCAAAGGTAACAATATTCACTTTGCATGCACCCACTGTGGCAATTTGACAGCAACCTACATATAGGGTTTGCCTCCTGCTCAAAAGGTCTAAAATAGGATTTTTCCAGCTCAGCCTTTAGCCAAGAAGAAAGTGAAAAATACCTGCTGATATTAAAAGGTGTTACATGTAGGTGGGACAGGGTTATTTATGTGAGACTATTGTTTAGACCTGGGGACATATGTGAAGAAATATGGATGAGGTGTGCTTGGAGATGAGATTTTTGACCGGGACTTGGGAGACCCAGGCACTAGTCCTTATCCTTCTGCTAATTTGGTGGGTGTTTCTCTATAAATTGCAAAGACTTTAATCCTGCAAGTCCAACCACGTCATGGGGCCCTTGCCCTGATGCACTCCCTCTGGGGTGAGTTTCCCTCGGGCATTGCTGGCTGCCTTGCCAGTGAATCCTGTTCTCTCTAGGATATAGGAGATAGAGATAACAGCACTCCTGAATGCCTGAGGACATTGTCCTATTTAATTTAGTGGTGCTCCCTTCCTGCTTGAACGATGGAAATAACAGGAGTCTATGCTCATCTGAGCAGCCAGGCACTGCTCTCAGCTTATTCCAGGTATGCTACATTCTGATTTCTTTAGTGATAGATTATAATGGCATTTTTCATTTAAGAGCTATCCTCAGTCCATGCAAAAAGAGAATCTCTAAAAGGAGAGGAAATAGTAAATTGCTAAAAAGTAGGATGAAAGTTTTTACAATAATAGTTTTTTTTAAAAGGCTTTTAATAAGATGCATGCAGTGAGTTTTCCTGTGTTTGTGTATCACTTCAGTAAATAGATACAGATATGCCTTTGAATAACTTCCTTAAAAGTGAAGATGTCTTTGCAGTTAAATATCAGGAGTATTAATAGCTTCAGTTAAAGTAATGACTTAGAACCAGATGCTGCAAAAATAATTCAGGCTGACTCACATACAGCACACGTTTATTTACACTGGTATTTAAACACAAATTCATATGCATGTTTGAGGGTGAAACCCAAAATACTACTTTTATTTCTAAAGACTACAATTTATGCATAAAGATCTTGTACATCAAGTATTTTACTGAGATACTTAACTGTTCTTCAGTTTATTAAAAATTAGTGCAGTGCAAGACACCGCCTATAATTCTTTGAACAGTTCTTTTGAATGATTGTGTGCTTTCCACTTTCTTCATAGGAATTTCTTTGCAATAGCACACTTCAAATGGGAAAAAAAAAAGGAAACTGTGAGGGACATGAGATATGACTCCCTGCAGCTGAATCTTGGAAGCTCCATAGAAAATGTAAACTAAAATATTTTTTTCAGTGAGTCAGTGGAAAAATTCTCATTAAGTTCAATAAAGCTGTATCTTGACTTAGAGTTGTAAATTGGTATTTAAGTCATATAATCCCCATGTATTTATTTGCACTAAATATTATAGATGTAATTTCTAGTTATTCTTCTTTTTCTTTCTCAGTTCTGAAATAGTACAATGTCTCTCTGCCTGTTTGTGGATTTTATCAGGCAAAATATGGGTTCAAGTATTGTTATTTTGTATATCCATTTACAGCTATGATACCAGATCACTAATTTTAATAACTTCCAAGTTTGTAATAACTCACACAGACAGGATTATAAAATTCTCTCTAGATGTCTGAGACTGATTTACTTTGAAATTATGGAAAAATAGCCTGACCTCTCTGCTTTTTAATTTCTTATATCTAGAATGGGTAAAACATGGGAAGTATAAATTTCAGAGCAATTTTTTAGTATTATAAGAGTGCATCATATCATTATCAATAGCAATGTCATTATTGCCTGAAACAGAGTAAGGAATACTGGTGTTCTGCACTTTTATTAATAAATACCATCTAAACCTGAGGTATAACTGTTACAGTAAAGAATCTGCTCTTGGTTCCCTTAGATCACTGGGAGCTATTTGTGATTTATTTAGCAGCAGGCTCCTGCTGAACAAAACCTCCTAGAAGCAAAACTGATTCAGATCTAAGTTTCACCAAATCTGAAGAGCAACATCAATGCTGGGATTATTCCACATGGAGCCTAGTCCTTTGGGCTTAGACATATTTCCGTGTTATTGTACACAGCTTTGCATCCCACCTCTCTGGGCTGAGCAGCTGTGCACCTGCAGCAGACAGATTGATACTCCATGTGGTGTGTACTTTCAGGTTGTCCCTCTGGGAGAAATTTGTTTAGCTTTGTTACTATTTTCATTTTGTTTTATGCAGAAAAACCACATATCAGAGAGTGTCCTTGCCTGGGAAGGGGAATATGGCAAAGCTCAGTGAAGTCTTCCAGGGTGAAGGGTTTCTCTGTGCAATCCATAGCAGAGAATTAGTTGATTTTCCAATGCTTTTCATTTATAAAACCCATTGGACATGCAGAGAATTGTAAAATGTTGGTTTTGTTTTGGGGCATTAACTTGATTTTCAGACAGCCTAGGATGTATGGCAAAACTAAATATTTGTATTGATTCAAGAGGAGACTGGAAAAACTGAGAAGGATGACAGTCTTTCAGGTGTTATATGCAAAGAAACTATGTCTGGCTCAGGTGGTTCCAGAGCTGAAAATGGGGGAGAATACGAGAGGGGAAGTATGATTTGTGCTTACCATGATCATCTTCTTTCTGAAATGTTTTGTGGGACCCTGGGCTGCATAGAACCTTGCATGATCTCTTTTTTGGGGATTTGGAAAAGGGATGTTGGGGATAGATTTCCTTTGTCTCCATCTCATCAGCTATGGTCCTGGGAAGGTATCCTGCTCAACAGCAAGGCAGAGGAAGAGAAGACCTGTGACCCCAGATTTAAACCTTCTGGGAACTCGATGTGATCCATCATGTGGTATTTGTCAGCTGTAGGATGGGGCATATCCTCTGCATCTGACATAATTTTTTTTGAAAAACTTTTGGTGCCATCCTGAAAGCAGCCCTTTGGTGCTCCCCTAAGAGCTTGTTCAGGGCTGGGAGATTTGAATCAGGGTAGTATGTGACCAGATGAAGTACAAGCAGGCAGCTGCCTTTGTGCTAGTGATCTCTTTAGAGCATACTTGCTCCTGAGGATGGAGATGGAGATGAGCTCTTTGCTGTCTGCCATGGGAAGTCAGAATTTTTCTGAGTTGTTACACAGGACAAAGCTTTTCTCCAGGCAGAGAGTGCATTTGCTGGATAGCTCCTCAGGGTCTAGGTATCAACATCCTCCCAGCCTACCTTCAGTGGCCCTGGCCACAAGCAGCCTGGTGCCAGCAACAGATTTCAGCTCTAAAACATGACAGTCAAGTATGTCAGATTATAGTGAATTCAGGAACTTTATGAAGTCATCTTCTTTTCTAAATCCAATGTTAATCCTTTAATTACATCTCATCATGATCATCATGGCTAGGCTTCATGAACGAAGATTTGGGAAGGGCTCTACCCATGTTTGTTGCAAGTGTGTTGGTGGCTAAAAAAGCCAACATGACATAGGCATGAGCGGTTGCAAAAGGAACAGCAGAAAGACTCATTAGATGGTGCATTCTGCAAGGCACGATTCTTTCTGCGCTGTCTTTTCTCCTCAAGGGTGATCCTGCGTGCTTTCTCAAAAGCATCCTCAGCGTTATAGATGGTGTGTCTCCAGGCCTCCCGCTTGGAGGCCAGAGTAGACCAGTTATGATGATCAATATGGCCAAGGCTGAGATGTTGTTTCAGGGAGTCCTCGTATCTTCTCTTTCGGGCTCCTCTCTTGTGGCAGCCGGTGGCAATCTACTATGATTATATATTTACATATTCATGTTGCCTTTAATTTGCATTTTAATATTATGAGTATTTCAGACATTTGCCAATAGTCTATTTTTAGTAAGTTATAGGAAAATAAACTATGTATATATTGTGTGTTGACATTTGTTAAGACTGTAAAATACTTGTAAAAAACAGCTGACATGCTGAAATCCTGTAGTTAACATTTAGCTCATCTCCACTCAAAGGTTTTCCACTTTTAATGATATAAGCAGACCAGCTACTAAGAGTGCTACCAGCTGACTTGGATCACTGAGGGGTGCTTTGTTATATTACTTTTTTCAGAGTGCTCCTACGGTACCTATGGAATGGAATGCAGGAAAACCTGTAATTGTCCCTCTGGCATCTGTGACAAAGTAACAGGGAAGTGTTTGAAGTTCCCATTTTTCCAACGGTCTGCTTCAAAACCTCCGAACCGACGAAAAGTAGTTTCGCACACAGGTAAGACTTCGTGGGTGAGTTGATTTTAGCAGAAATCAATCTGTACCTGGTCTGCTACAACACTATGTATGCTGCATGAGTGATAAGCACGTTGTTGGAGCTGTGCGAACAGCTAATGAAACAAGGTATGTTTATTTTTCTTATTGGCAGCTTCCTTAATAGAAGGCACAAAATTGGACGAGATGTGACACATATTAAAAACATTTTGCAATTCTAACAGAGGCGAAATACTTTGCAGCTGTTGCATGTGCTATCAGTACATCACCTGTGCAATGGCAGGCTATGCTAGGATTTGCATCAGTCAGTTCACATGCGATGCATGTAGCTGCTTTGTGTAGAACAGCATTTCATTAGCTTGTATTTACTACTCTTAGCTAATATATGGTAAAGACATTTTTTTTTTCATAAAGGCAGAGCTTTGTACCTTTCCAGAGGAGAGTCAACTATTTTATGAAATGCTTTATGGCAGTGATATATCACAGTATCTCTGGAATAAGTTCTTACCTTTAAGATTAGGTCTGAAGCCTGCAACAAATCTTTCCAGAATTAAAAATAAAGGCATATGAGAAACAGGAGTTTTTCTGAGGCAGGATAGAGATTACAGAATTTTTAAAGCTGAAATTAAAATTTCATCCCCTTTTATTCTCCACCTGGTGATACTGAGATATATTTGACTGAACAGTATTTACTCTGAATGTAAACACCAATAAAAAACAATAAAAATGTAAAGGCTTTAAATTATCCTAGACCTATTGGGAGCTTTTCTAGGATTTCACCCAAAACTCTTTGAAGTTTATGTCTCCTCCAGCTGCAGTTTCTGTGTCTATATTGATTTTGTCTTGTTATATTAAGCTATCTAGGGTTTGCTGTCTTAATACATTGTATGTCTTCCTCCACCCTCCATTCAGAGTAAGTTAGCCAGAAGCAAAGTTTTTCAGCTTATGCTCATGCCACATTTAAAATGATCTTGAAAAAAACTTTGTGAGATGGATCAGTCCTAATCCTTTTGTACTTTACTAAATGATTGTGCTCTTTTGCATTTCCAGGCTTTGTTAATTACTAAGATTCCTGAAACAACACAAAAAATATTCTTGTCTTGCTTTTTTGTGTATCTAGCCTATATTCCAAATCTTCCTAGGCAGGTTATTTTCACCAATTCTTCCTCCCCTTTCCTCTCCCTCTCTTGCCTATGGTCTCAAACCTTCTGCTGCCACAATCTTTAGCAGCTTGTCTGATCCTAGGGAGGATGAGATACTGACCCCATAGAAACAAATGGTATTTTTTAACTGTGTAGAGGTTTCACACTAATTTCCATCCTCAGAGGTCTGTCACTGGAAATAAACCAGGGATGCTGTGGGAAGTACTGTCTGGGATGGTCACACAGGGCTTCATATAACAGTGGTATTCAGAGGGAGCTATAGCATCTAGGACAGATCCTCAGTGAATTCAAACACTGGTATATTTTATAAGACTTTATGTCTACATATACCCTAGAAATTTTAATGGTGCCAGAGCAAACTCCTCTGTATCGCAATTTGACCACCTTTATGGTCAAACAGCAGGGCAGCAGCCAGCATGCTTTGTTTCAGTCTTAGCTAGCTGTGCCAAACAACCTCAGCCACAGTTCAGGAATCAATGTCAGCAAGGGACAATTTCCAGCAGACGAACTGGCTGTATTTTATGTTTTTTTTTGAGAGTAAGACAGTTTAGTGGCATGCACCAGGTTATTTCCCACCAGCTGGTCTCAGTCAGAGAATCATAGAATCATAGATCTGTTTTGGTTGGAAGAGACCTTTAAGATCAAGTCCAACTGTTAACCCAGCACTGCCAAGTCCACTACTAAATCATGTCTCTAAGCATCACATCTACATGTCTTTTAAATACCTCCAGGGATTGCTGCTCTCACCACTGGGGCCTGGGTTCGATTCCCCTTTAGGGAAGAATCCTGCTCTGGGAGGAGGCTTGGGCTAGATGATCTTTCAAGGTCCCTTCCAACCTCTGGCATTCTGTGATTCTGTGATTTCCCTGCACAGCCTATTCCAATGCTTGACAATCCTTTCAGTAAAGATTTTCCTAATATCCAACCTAAACCTCCCCTGGTGCAACTCAAGGCTATTTCTTCTTGCCCTATCACTTGCTATCTGAGAGAACAGACTGACCCTCACCTTGCTTCAGCCTCCTTTCAGGTAGTTGCAGAGAGTGAGAAGGTCTCTCCTGGGCCTCCTTTTCTCCAGGCTAAACAACCCCAGCTCTCTCAGCTGCTTCTCACAAGCTCCAGAGATGTTTAATTTACTGCTGTAAGGATGTGCTTCTTGGTCCCATGTCAAACTAGTGTTTTACAATGAGAAGTGGAAACCGAACTTAAATCACCTGCCTTATGCTTAAACTGTTAGAAAACACATTTGGCCTATGCCATAATTTAGCAGAGGTTTTGCAGCTAGATAATTGGAGACATTTAGGGAGATTCCCTCAAGATTGTTCAGCCAAAGTGTTTCTGAAGTATTCCCTAAATCAGAAACATTACTGTAGAAAAGTATTTTAATTCATTCATTTTCATGTATATTTTCAGAGAACGATATGGCGTCAGGGGATGGCAATTCTGTCAAAGAGGAATTCACTAAGGAGAAACCAATTCACTCTCCAGTAATGAAGTGGCTAAATCCTCGCTGATATTTACTTACACTCATAAGACTCTCAAGTGAATGCATTTCTTACAGATTATTCAATATGCAACAACACACTTTAAGAACAAAGTAGATCTATAGCATAAGAAAATGTAACTTCTGAAGGCCAATTGTGATTCTGTTTTTCATGAGAAGAATGTTTACTTAAAAATAGACTGTACAGTGTATATGGTTTTTGATATTTGTTTTGGTAAGTATTTGAACAGAGAAATGTATTGTGGATTCTTGAATGTATAGTAATATTAAAAACCCAATAAAATCCAACCCTCCTCATTCAAATAATGCCAGAGGCTGACCTATGCAGCCTAGCACCAGGAAAGCACTCAGAATTCAGGGGATGGTTAAAATGAGTGAAACTATTGGTGTGGAGCCAACCAATAATTGGCTTATTCACATTCATGCTCGGATTAAATAAACCAGTGTTAGTTGTTAGCCGTTTTATGGCTTTTGGAAGTTTAGTGACAATTCCTTGGGGATAAATATGCCTTTCTTCAGTGAGAAAACACCCAGCATTTCAATTTATACATCATGATTAATTTAGCCAAGACACTGCTGACATGTACTTTACTGAGGTGGATTTCTGAAGTTAAATTCTGTGCATAGAAACAGCAGTTAGGTTAATTAATACAGCTTTGTAGAGGGACATCTGAAATGAAAGAACCTGCTTAGCATTATTTCAATATATATGTTTTTATAAAGCATCTACTTTGGGGAAGAGTGAGTCCAATGCCAGAGGCAAGCAAATGGACCTTTGTTCTTTCCATCTTCATCACTGGCACTGGCAGCCCAGCTGTGACTCACAGGGAGTTCATCTGATCCCGCATAGGGAAGACTTGGATCCTTAGTGAGTGGCAGTGCAGCTAGAGCCTACAGTACTTTGGTACTCAGTCCTTTTTTTCTTACTTGCATGAGCAAGCAGTCACATTTCAGCCATGAGAATAACTTCTACACTTTTGAGTGTTGGAACTGGCAGTCCCTTGTTCAGTCTTGACTGGGTGACTTATTTGTAACATAAAAATCTACACTGAGATGGGTTTGCTAATATGTCTCTAAACAACCAGATCCTCAGATCATGGAAACCGATGTAGCTTTGTTGGATCGCATGAGATTGGGAACTGCCTCGTAACGCAGAGCACTCTCGTTGAAAATGTGGTTTGAATTGTGTATTCTCTTTGAAATCAGTGTGAGCTTTGACAGTGACTTCAGTGAAAGAAGGACTATACAGTTCTGCTGCCATATACTTTTAAAACTATGAACAACAGAAACTCCAAATCCTTTAAAGAATCTGAATCCTGATCCAAAATCAATGTCCGTAGAAGGTGATGGAACCCTGCTGCTCTAGAACAAGAGGATGATGACAGCAGCAGACATCCAAGTCTCAGTACAGCAGTGCAGGCTATCTTGCCAGGACAATCAGAGACACATAAACACAAATCTCAAACTCACATATACCACATTTTAACCTGTTGTATGTTTAGATCTGAGAGGGAGCAATATTATCTTTGGCCATTTACAAGCAAGTGTATTGATTCTCACCTGCTGATATCAAAAGCAATTTTTACTTGATTTCAATGACAGGAGGATCACATCCATGGTCCTTCTGCAGAATGAAGAGAATTATTTAAAGGATGTAGTAAATACGTGTGTACGTTATTACTATTTTAAAACAGTGTCATAAATGACATTATGAGTTCTTGAACGTAATTATAATAAGCTGGTTGGTTTTAAAAAGTATATTATTATTATTATTGTCCAATAAAAAAACAATTGAAATCATCACTTTCTATTGTATCTGTCTTTTAATGACAAAGACTGCTGGTGGTGGCATAGCCATGGCACATGCAGACTAGGCACAGTTTTGTTCCCAAATCCACAGAAATGGTTTCACAATGGCTATTATCTATTTAGTGTATTTGATGGGGACTATTCACTGTTCCTGAAGCTGAGTGCTGGCCCTTGTCCAGAATGATCTGTGTCTTTACTGTTCAGCTGTCTTCACTTCCAAAACAAGGTGGCTAGATCCAGGGTACTTACTGGGGACTGCCCCTCTTTGGCCACACCCACTGCAGGAAGGATTTGGGAGTCTGGAACTGGCCTGGCCACTGCTGTGTCAGGGATCATTCAGTCCTGGGGCAGTGACTGTCCTTGGCACTGTTTACCTTATATGAGTAATCTGTGGATCCACACCAGGCACATCAAAGAAAGGAGAAGAATGAGAGGGATGCCTGCAAATTGTTTTGGAATGCTTTATTTTGTTTTCCACAAAATTAATAAGATGCTTTCACATTTCCTTACCTTCTCCAATGGCTGGCTGCTCCAGACAAAGCAGGTATTAGTATGAAATTTTAATACAAGAAAATTTTATTCATTATCCTTTGAAACATCTAGTCAATGGGACTATACTGGTGGAAGAAAAAATGCAAACAATCACAGAATCATTTAGGTTGGAAAAGACCTTTAAGATCACAAAGTCTAACTGTTAACCTCGTGCTCACTAAGCAACTTATCTAAGTGTCTTTTAAATACCTCCAAGGATGGTGACATCACCACTGCTCTAGACAGCCTCTTTCAATGCTTAACCATTGTTTCAGTGAAGAATTTTTTCCTAATGTCCAACCTAATGTGCTGTGCAACTTGAGTCCATTTCCTCCTGTCCTATCACTTGCTACTTAAGAGAAGAGATGAAACCCCACCTGGCTACAGCTTCCTTTCAGGTAGTTGTAGAGAGTGAGAAGGTTTCCTCTGAGCCCCCTTTTTTCCAGTTTAAACAACATCGGTTTCCTCAGCCACTCTCCAGAAAATGCGTGCTCTGGACACTTCGCCGGTTTCACTACCCTTCTTTGGACATTCTCTGGCAACTCAGTGTTTTCTTCAGAGTGAGGGGCCCAAAACTTAACACAGTATTCAAGGTGCAGCCTCACCAGTGCTTAGCTCAGGAGGAAAATCACCCCCCTACTCCTGCTAGTCACACTGTTTCTGACACAAGCCAGGATGCTGTTGGTCTTCTTGGCCACCTGGACACATTGCTGACCCATGTTCAGCTGGTTGATGACCAACACCCCCAGGTCCTTTTCTACCAGGCAGCATTCCAGCCACTCTGCCCCAAACTCGTAGCATTGTATGGGGTTGTTGTGGCCAAAGTGTAGGATCTGACACTGGGCCTTGTTGAACCTCATCCTACTGGTCTCAGCCCATTGATCCTGTCCCTCCAGATACCTCTACCCTCAAGCATATCAACACTTCCACTCAAATTGGTGTTGTGTGCAAACTTACTGAGAGTGCACTCAATGTCCTTGTCCAGATCATTGATAAAGTTATTAAACATAACTGGCACTAATACTGAGCCCTGGGGAACACCAGTTGTGACAGGCTGCCAACTAGATTTAACTCCATTCGCCACAACTCTTTGGGCTTGGCCAGCCAGCCAGTCTTTTCTTCTGTGAAGGGTACACAAGCCATGCAGAGCCAATTCCTCCAGGAAAATGCTGTGGGAAACCATATCAAAGGCTTGATTAAGGTCCAACATCCACCACCTCTCCCTATCCATCTGGCAGGTCAGCTGGCCACAGAAGATCATGTTAAAGAGTCAGAACCTGCCTTTTGTAAACTCAAGTTAACAGGGCCTGATTGCCTCATTGTCCTGTATGTGCCATGTGATGGCACTCAAGATGATCTGCTCCATAACCTTCCCTGTCACTGAGGTCAGACTGACAGGCCTGTAGTTCCTGAAGTCCTCCTAGCCCTTCATGTAGATGGGTGTCACTTTGTTAATCTCCAGTGAACTAGGACCTCCCCAGTGAGCTAGGACTGCTGGCAAATGATGGAAAGTGGTTTGGTAAGCACTTCCACCACCTCCCTCAGTACCCTTGGGTGGATCACATCTGGCCCCATGGACTTGTGTAAGTGGTGTAGCAGATAGCTAGACATTTTCCCTTAGATTATGGGAGCTTCTTTCTCTCCCCATCTCTGCCTTCCGGCTCAGGGGGCTGAGTACCCTGAGAACCCTGAGTACCCTGCACTTACTATTAAAGACTGAGGCAAAGAAGGCATTAGTTACTTCAGCCTTTTCCTCATCCTTTGTCACTATACGTTCCCTCACATCCAAAACAGGACAGAGATTTGCCTCAGCCTTCCTTTTTTTTTGTTAATATATTTACAGCAGTAAGCAGATTAAGTTCTAGCTGAGCTTTGGCCCTTCCAATTTTCTCCCTGCATAACCTCATGACATCCTTGTAGTCCTCTTGAGTGGCTTGACCCTTCTTCCAAAGGTCATAACCTCTTCTTTTTCAATTGACTCCTAGCAAAAGCTCCTTGTTCAGCCTGGTTGGTTTTCTTCCCCACCAGATCATCTTACGGCTCATGGTGATGGCCTGCTTGTGTGCTTTTAGAATTTCCTTCCTGAAGAATGTTCCTAGATACCTTTTCCTTTCAGTACCACTTCCTAAGGGACATGAAGTGATGCTCTTCACCAGCCTCTTCTTCTTTTTCTGTTATTTTATTTTTCTGCCTTTCCTTCCACATCTCTCCTGGCTCCTTACTGCACATTCCAACTTTTTTGCCTTATTTTGTATATATGAATTTTATTTATTTTTTCTTTTTTCAGCCAACTCCAGATTACAGGCATCCTCTTTTCATCTGACCTTTCCTTCCTGCATAAGCCTAAAGTTACCTACACATGCTCTTCTCTCTTGAGGTAAAAGTAATGGGATTGTTCATTCCACAATGTGTTCTTGTCATTTAGTTTCTAGATGTGTTTTTAATGGGATCATTTATTATTTCCAGTATGAATATGTTTAGCAAATAGGCTTCATTTCTAGTAGGCAGACTTTATTTTCTCAAATACTAAATAATAAGCTACTAACATATGCACCAACTTTTATTTTATGTTCATTGTGCAACAACACTGACAAGTATACTGTAATGCAATATTACAGCTTCTGTTACAGCCTGCATTATAGGATCTTGCACACGTCATTACAGTTCAAACAATATGTCGTGTTTTAGAGTGATGCCTGAAACACAGAGAACAGAAAAGCCTGAAATACATGCAGATGTATTCCATCCATGACTGAAATAATATGTAATAGTATATTTTCAGTGTAGAAAAGAACTTTTAATGAAGAACAACATTGTCATCTTAAACTGTGCAAAACATCTTTAACATACTTTAATGTACATTTTCATTATACAAATACATTCATACAAATATTGTAAAAAGTATCACTGCCTAATCACTACAGAGCAATTAACAATATAGATTCTCCATTCTGCTGAGGCATATATATTTGAGCAAATACACCAACGTATATGTTTTAAATGACAATATACTTATTATCAGCTCCATATATGCTTGCTATCTATTTAAATGGACTGTCAAGTCACAGCAGTGCTTTGCAAGTATTTCCTGACACCTGCAAAGTTGGTAAATATTTCCTCTTTTTGTTGTGTCTGCTGAAAACAGGAATTTTACAAGTTGGACTGATAACTTGACAGGCACCACGAACTCCAGCTTGGCAGGTCTTAGTCTGGTTTCCATTGGGGTTTGTGACTGCACTAGGAAACTTTGGCTGCTAAACTGATGTGTTCTGGCTTTCTTGCTTCCCTAAAATAGGCAGCAGCTCTACTCAAGCGCACTCATTTGTCTCTCTGTCTTCTGAGTAGCCACAAACCACTCGTAACCTGGACACACAGCTTAATTTTTGCAGAATGGCTGAGTACAGCAATTGAGTAGGTCTTAGTATGGCAACGCTTCCAAATGCATAAGCATTCCTTCTTATCTCCTTGTGCAGCAGCTGCTGGTGACTGCCCTGCATGTGTCGGGTACCTTGGTTGTGGCTACGGTGGTTGTGTCACACCCACACTTAGAAAGCCCATTTTTTCTGCAGGCCCTGCCTGGAATTCAGAGGCAGCCCTAGCAGCCCTGTAGCCCTTGCGCTGCTTTCCTGCAGGATTAACAGAGCAGGCAAAATGCTCTGTGTAAACACAACAAACCTCTGTTTGGATGAAGAAAAAGACAGAGATTTCCTTAACTTTATTAGTAAACGATGGTCCTGATCCTCCCTGATCCACCCCCATGCACTGTGCTTCCAAAGTAGCTGCAATTCAGATTTTGTGCTAGGCCCCTTCCTACTTTTGAAAGCTAACATGTAAATATTTAGCTGAAATTAAGGGCAACAGCTTTTTCTATCAGTACNAACATTTTCCTTATGAGGAAAGGCTGAGGGAACTGGGTCTCTTTAGCTTGAAGGAGGCTAAGGGGTGACCTCATCTATGCTTTTAAATATGTGAAGGGTGTGTGTCAAGAGGATGGGGTCAGGCTCTTCTCAGTGAACCTCAGTGACAAGGCAAGGGGCAATGGTTGTAAGCTGAAGCATAGGAGGTTCTGTGTGAATGCACGTAGAGATTTTTTCCCAGTGAGGGTGCCAGAGCAGTGGAACAGACTGCCCAGAGAGGTTGTGGAGTCTCCTTCTATGGAGGTATTCAAAACCCGTCTAGACACGGTTCTGCGTGATCTGGTCTAGTGAATCTTGCTGTGGCAGGGGTATTGGACTAGATGATCTTTCAAGGTCCCTTCCAACTCTTAACGTTCTGTGGTTATGAATGAGCAGATTTTTAGCATTCTAACAAGACATAGATAAAATTTTCTTGAAATGATATAGTTGATGCAGTCTTTCTGCTCTGCAAATGCTGAGTGTTATTTGATAAACTAGGACAACTGAAATCATATGAACATCACTTGAAAACATCTTTCTTCCTTACAAGAGAAACATCTATTTTTGAAGAACAAATAATGGTTTGGAATGCCATTGAAATCCAAACACAATATTAGTATGTTCCTGAAAAAAAAAGGTACAATGCTTGGGGAGAATGCACCAGAGCCCTTGCAGCTGTGTCACACTTTCCTGTTTGTTATTTTTAGTGTTCCATTCCCGCTTTTTATTTCGGGCTTTGCCTTGCTTCCTATGCAGCTTCCCTTTAACTCCTGTATAGCTCCACCTTACATATTTCAGGCATTTGGATTTTCTTTTTTCTTTTTCCCAAAGGAAACCCAAGCAATGTACAGTTTCAGGAACTCATGTTTCCCTTGGCAGTGTTTGAGTTCTTGGTTTTCTAAAGGTATTTAGGAAATTTACACTGCTAGTTTCTAACCTTGAACATGATAAGTCTTTATAAGCACAAGAGCAGCACACAAGAGAGCCCAGATCTGCTCTTCAGTATGTCCTGGTCTTTGCACTGAGGAAACCATCAGCATCCCATCTCACCTTAAAGTTCCAGGATGACATTTAATAAAAAGGAGCAAAATGGGTTTTGGTGAAACACTGTATTAAAAAGTTCCTCTCCTCCTCTTATTTTTATACATATATATCAAAGTATTTGTAATCTTGTACTGCCATATAGCTGACCTACACAACAGAAAATATTACCATCTCACCTGTTAAACCATACCACAAATCTCAAGTTACTGAATGCTTTGCTAGCAGCCTAGGACCTATCTGCATGGAATTAATTAAGAACTTCAGCGGATTTTTAGAAAACTAGAAGCTATTAGGGAAAAGCTTCATTTCCCCCATAATAAACCTCATTGCAAGGGAATGCACTTCATTGCAGGTTTGCACCCAGAGGCTCAGAAATAGGCAGCAAAATGCACAGTTCAAAAGGTGTTGTTAAAGTAACCAAACCAAACCCTTTTAAGACGTTAAAACTGATATAACGATTTCTTGGGTTCTGGCTCCCAACTGAGACTGAAACCTTGGAGCTGGTGATGTTGATACTGCTCAACAGTAAGCACAAAACCAGAGCAAAAAGCAAAGGAGGGTGAACAGTGGAATCATCTGTTTCCCTCCCTTAATCTTTCATCTCCTTCCTTTAAAAAGCTTCCTCAAGCTATTGAAATCTGGCTGCTACTAGTGCAAGCAACAATGGCTGGCTCCTTCAGGCAAGTGTAAATGCAGGCATGCCCAGCACTGCCATGACAGCATCTTTCCACCACCACACCTGGCTTAACATCAATAAAACCAAGTTTGATGAAAACTATGCAAAAATGCCTAGGCATAGAATTAGAATTAAATAATTGCCAAGGCAGCATAGGCTATACCTGGCTCCAGATCTTTCCCAGGTCCTGGAAGTGTTCAAGTCTATAGCTAGTTTTGCTGTAGCTTGGGTAAGGAAATTATTATAGTGTGGAAGGGTGCTTTCTACTGGTCCCCAGAGCAGACACACAAATAGTAGGTGAGATCAGTCTTAGCCAACTAAGAGGGGCAAATACCAGGACATCAAGAACCTGATGACTTCAACAGGAAGAACATGGTAGCTGATCTCACTTTACCACTTGGTAAGGTAGAGCCATCACCCAGTGCATCTCCTCACTTCAGTGAACAATGTAACATAAAGAGGGAGCAAGAATGATCATATTAGCTAAACCTGAAGATTCTTCTAGCCGAATATCCTGTTTCATAATGACCCTTAGCTCTCTAACAGCCTGACAATCTTTTTCTCAGGAACTCGCCAGGCTCCAGTAGCTCTTTTCCAGTAACCAGATCTACAATAACAGCAAGGCAGGCCACTGTTCTGGGAAGTACCTGTCACTGCAGGTGACCTTGCTATAATCCAGAACAGCCCTCAAAGACTCATCTGTGAATGGAGCTGTTGAACAGACCTCAATCTAATCTGTTCTTGGATCACCTGCAGCTTCTCACATATTTAAGTTTGAGATAGGGTAACTTCTTTGAAGCCTTTGATTTTCTATTATCTCAGCTGACTCTTGAAGAAGTACCATCCAACCTTAATCCGTAGGCCCACAGTGTTTGTTCTCTGACGTGAGCCATGTGGGTCTCCCAGCTGCTCATAGCACATTAGCAAATACAGCTGTGGGGTTTTCATTTGCTCTTTTTTCTCCTTTTCCATATGTCTGGGCAGACCTTGGCTGGGTATTACTCCCCATGCAGCACCCTGCATGACTTCACACTATGATCAATACACATTTGC
>VWZX01001531.1:21520-214107 GCA_013399015.1 Galbula dea | reverse complement strand
ACTGAAAAGAGTCTGAAAGTGTTCAGACTATCAATTCAGAATGGAAGTTTTATCTGTTAGAAGCATTTGACCATCAGCGCTGAGTAGAGGGCTTTGGACTTGGTATGTAGGCCCATATGATGCTTTCAGGGCCTCATAGAATCCTTTGTGATCACCCATATCTGCACATAGTTGAGTTTTTTCAGCTAGGTTGGTCCACCATTTGTTCTGGATGTTACGGAGTATCTGTTGGAGCTTGCTGCATGCAAGACGAAAGGCTGTTTTTCTTGTGTGACAGGATGGCAGTGCAATGGGTGCTTGGTGGGTGGTGCTCTTCTTCCTCAGCAATTCCTGGATCTCTTGATTGTTTTCATCAAACCAGTCCTTGTTCTTCTTGAGGGAGAACCCTAAGGATTCTTCAGAGGATTGCAGGATGATGTTTTTAATATAGTGCCAAATTGTTTCTGGAAAGGAATCTGCAGAGTCTGTGGAATGGTTTTCGAGCCTAGTTTGAAGGTTTGCCTGGAATCTGTCTCTTACTGCAGCTGATTGGAGATTGTTAACTTGGAGTCTTCTCCTTGGGATACTGCCCCTTTTAGGTTTGAATTTGAGATTGAAGTTGAGTTTACAGCGCACAAGCTGATGGTTTGTTTGGCATTCTGCCAAACCTTGAGCAAGAGCTCAAGGGTGGGGGCAAGAAGCTGGGGCCAGACTCTGCTCAGTGGTGCCCAGGGACAGCCCAAGGGGCACTGGGCACAAACTGGAAGCCAGGAGGTTCCACCTGAGCAGGAGGAGAAAGTTGTTTGTTGTGAGGGTGTTGGAGCCCTGGCCCAGGCTGCCCAGAGAGGTTGTGGAGTCTCCTTTTGTGGAGAGATTCCAGAGGCAGCTGGAGGTGACCCTGGGCAAGCTGCTGTGGGTGACCCTGGTTGGACTGCATGATCCCCAGAGATCTCTCCATCCCCCACCATGATAGGATTTGGTGAAAAGACTCTCCTGTTTGGTCTCCATGATTTAAAGCCAAAGAGTCAGGAGGTGTTTGCCATCCTAGCTTTCCTTTGATATCAACACTTTGGGCAACTGTAATGAAATGTTCCATTTTAGAAGTGATCTCAGGAAGAGTTTTATGCCCCAGACATGATACTGCTGCAGTTTGGGCTGAGGAACATAGTACTGTTGGGTTGTGTTCTGATCTTCTGGGTGTAAATCTTAACCTTGATCTTAAAGGTCTCTTCCAACCAAAACAATGCTATGATTCTAAATCCAGAGTGATTGCAGTAATCTCTAAAGGCACAGGAGGGATCAGAAGTTGACTGCATGGCTTGGTTATGCCTTAGTGGATTCAACTCACTTGCCAGCAGGCTGAAGCCACGTGGTTCTGGAGTGTGTTGGCTTTGGCAGAGAGCTCTGGGTAAGGAGGTCAGACTTCCAGCATTCTGCTTCTAATATGTAATCAAGGCATAAAAACAAGCCAAGAAAACTCTATGCTCAATCCAAAGAGTTAGAACTTGACATTTCAAACAGTGATTCCCTTCTATGGATTACTCAAGCACAAACTGCAGACAAGGAATTATTTTTGAGGACATATTTAATATAGTTTTTGAAATAATGCCTACATTCAAGAAAGCTATAGCCAAATAATAACAAAGAAAAAAAATGGTATCTATCTTCTCCACTTGCAGGAATAGTTTGGCAATCAGAAGCAGGATTAGCCTTGGAATTACCAGCAAAGTGAAAGAAATCTTCAATAGCCTTCATTAGCAATGGCTAGCAAAATGCACACTACTACATTACTGATATGCTTGCAGTACACTTCATTTAAGCCAGGTTTGTTTTCATCCAAGAAAAGATCAGTTTAATTTTTTTAGTATACATATATATATATTTTTAACTAGGAGTTGAAAACTTTCATAACACAGACACACACTAACTACAATGTCAGAAAAGAGTGAAGTTCATAACTCCTAGCAAGATTAAAGTAATGAACAGTGTGAAATCAGAGTGAGATGATACAGAGCCTGGTCAAAAGCCAAAGGAAATCAATGGCAGATCATCTGCAGGTTTCATTGGGGTGGGATTGAAACCAGGGCATCTAATCTCGAGTCTGATCCTCACTTTGTCTGTAAGTCTGGGCAGGTTTTTTATACTGTATAGCCTTTGTTTCTTTCTGGAATGGTTGTGAGGCTTCAATCAGAAGACTGTCAAAGCCTTAAATGAAAATGTGAACAATTCCAGAAATGTGAACAAAACCCACAAAAATATGGGCTTTTTATCTTAATTGAAAACAAGTAGCAGCAAAATGATGATATGTATAAAGTGTGCTATAAGTGCACTTAAACTTACAACTTATAAATTCAATTAGGAAGAGAGATATTGCAGGAGTATAGATTAAATATTTAAGAGTACTGAAAAAAAGCAATAAAACATCCAAAACGCCCAAATGCCTGTCATATGAAAACTTTCCCCACGTACACAGAAAACCCACAGGTGCTGAATATATTGGCAAAACAAAGGGAGAAGCATATTTCAAAGCAATATTTCAAATCAGGTGCTTGCAAAAATAAAACCACTCAGGGAATCTCAATGAATAATATTATGACTACTTATCACTTACATAATGAAGGAAACATTTTTGCCAAGGGCTCAGTACTAGTGCAACTTAGCAAAATTGTGACTAAAGAAAAAGCAACATTGTCAACATACATATCAAAAGGTTATTTGATTTCATATTAGGATATCAAAAACTTCCCTTTCTGAGTCTGAGACATCCATATTTCTGGCCCTACGAGAGTGCCCTAGTAATAGCTAATTAATCCTTCTGGTTATTCAAATATAGATATATATACACACACCTGCACCTTTTTACATAATTTCAGCCTTACTATTTTTGCAAATGGGTTAAGCCAAAAGGACATTTTCATTAAATTGGGATGATTCTTAAAACTGTATTTTACAACCATACTGATATTGGGCAAAACATTGCTCTACACTTAGAAAAAAAATCTGTGTTATCCAGTACTGATCTCATATCCTGAAGTGACGGCTTTCTTTAAGTTTTTCTGTCTTCCTGAAACATCTCTTTTCAGGCATGTTTTTAGTTGCTTTCACTGCCTTGTGTTTGCTCCATGCAAAATATTCTTGTGCCAGTAACCACATTTTTCACAAGTGTATTTTTGCCAAGTATTTCCATACAAGTAAAAGTATATGTTCCTTTTGTCTACTAACTGCAGCACTGTAAAAATTCAAAGCTGTTTTAATACTGCTTAATTATCCCTATATATAAATAAATAGTATTTTAAAAAGTAATTAAATACTAATATTAAACTACAATTTTTATACATAAAAATGGTATAATGTGAGATAGGTCTATAAAGTGAAAGCCACTTTGGTACTTTAGTAACATTCCTAACAGGTACATAATGAAAAGTATGCATGACAATAATTAATTTTTCAGAAGGATGAATGTCAGGCATTGGAACAGGTTTCCCAGGAAGGTGGTGGAATCACCATCCCTGGAAGTGTTCAAAAAATATGTAGATGTGGTGCTTGGGGACATGGTTTAGGGATGGGCACGGTAGTGTTGGGTGGACAGTTGGACTCAATGATCTCAGAGGTCTTTTCCAACCATAATGATTCTATGATTCAATGTTAATGAACTCCTGGAAAATGTGGCTGATTTATTTGGACTTCAGATGAAGAGAGACTGGTTTATCCATGATAACATTGTATAACCCAAAAGAATCCCATCTGACAGCTGTTGAATAGCATACATAAAAGATGGGAAGTGGGAGTAGTTAAGTCCATTATAACCTATATTGGCGCCTCCTTTGGCAATTTTACTATAGAAATCAAGACGTAGTGTGCCTGAAAATAATTACTTTATCCTCACTAGAGGTAGTCCTTCTGTATTGGGATAATGCTATGTGGACAATGGCTATGGAACCGCTTTTGTCATGCTCCTCATGCAATCTGTATTTGACTGACAAACAAAGAATTTCAAGGGCAAAAGTTCAGGATTTTACAAGTGCTAGTTGTAAACCAACAAGGTAAAATCCTCTTCACATATATGTCAAGATACTCTGTTCTCCCTCATGTATGAGCCATCTCAGAAGGTGGATAGTCGAGAATAATGACTACAGAGCAGTGATGTGGCTTTGAGAAGAGACTTTTACTGTGAGAACACTCAGTTCATTTAAACAGAAAAGGACTCATTATCCTGCCATCTGTGACAGAACTTTAAAGGCTAATTTCATTTCAGTCCTTTTGTCTGCCTGTGGAAAACTAACTGTTTTAGTTCCTGTTTGCTCTCATTTGCCTGAACAGGGTAATTTCAGACTGTTTTCTGATTTTAACAATTAGACCTTTGGGCATTGCTGAAGTGGCCTGGATTTTTACAGCTAAACCTTCATACTTGAAGGGTTGTGGAAGCTTACAACAGTAAAAACTACCCAGAGTCCTCTCCCACCTGGAGGATTGCTTAGCTTACTGCTGAAAACATAGGACTCAATAGCCCAGTATGGGATCAGAAGTCGCCTGCCGGCACACACAACCTGGGCTCTTTGCCTCCTCTGTGCTCCATAAACTTTCCCCAATACATTATAGCAAGCTTCAGGAGAAAGAGCGGAACCCTCAGAAGCTACTCTTTGCCTCAGGAAGGGAGTGGGCGTGTGACCTCTGCCTTACATTTTTCCAGACACAAGGAGTTTGTCAGGAGAGAATGTCTTAATGTTCCTGCAAGAGCTCTGTCCCCAGCAGTACTAAAAAACTGTAAAATGCAAAATATGTAATATTTTATCTCTGTGCCACTTTGTCTCACCCTGATTTCAGACTGACACACTCCCCTGATCTTTTCAAATTCTGAAATATTTTGGTAATCTCATCTGGCTCCCAACAGACACAACAACCGCACATTTTAGCTGGCAGATTCAGAACTGAGCAACTGAAGACAGTGAATGGAGCTCTCACTGGGGAGAGGTGTGGGCATTGAAGCTGATGTCGTGTTCTTGCTGGGGTGTAGGAGTCAGATGAGGTACACATTATGCTAGCTTTGACTCTCTATGGCCTCAAGACATATTCACTAGGGTCACATTTTCAGAAATGATTAGCTGCTGTCACTAGGACCTGTTTTTCAGATGTGCTTCTAGCTGAGCAGTGAAATAAGCAGGTAGATTTCAAAAAAGCTCAAACTCTTGGGTCGAATTCTTCTGAAATTCTGGGCACATTTGTGGGTAGTATTTGCAGATCTTGCTCTGAGAGCTTTTGAAAAATGGCTCTGACTCTTGCTGTAGGATAAGAATTACAGCTGAGTTTCATTTTTGCATATCTAAGGAACAGTACAGGCAGGTGCTGCCTGAAATCTTTCCTTTCCCATCCTATCAATGTCTTGACTGAAAAGTAATATGAAAGTTGTTCTGCCTGTGGCTTATTTCATCCATTAAAGCAAGCCAGATCTGAGATGATCTGCTCAGGTAGGATCTGAACCGTTAGTTCAAACTCTCTTGGGAACTTATGTGCCATTTTTATTCTGTTCTGTAAACACGTGCATGAGAAAGCTCCTGGAGGAGAGTAAGTTGTTAGCTACACGTGAATTGTCATTTTGGTCTTGTCTAGGTCTGAGAGATCTGCTAATATGCTGCAAAACCTGTTTGTTGAAGATAGTAATTCTGGAATGTCCCCTCTGGTTATTCTTCTGATTCCTGGAAAGAAGGGAATCATTCACACAGGAAGATATTAACAAAAATGAAAGACCAATAAATGCACCTGTCAGTGTTCAGCAACAGCTAAAATTAATTCACAAATCCAAACTATCTGTAGAAAACTGAACACAATTATATAAGAAATTAAGTTATACCGTTGCCATGACCTTTAATCAATCATTCCAGCTGTTAATGTTAATTTTGTGATCTGAAAATCATAGTTCTATTTGCATTTTAATGGCTGTTAAATGAGAGTCATCAGGAAGAAATAGTGGCAGCTTGGCCTTTTGATACCAAGTTCTTCTTTCCTAATGTGATTTGGAAGATTTGGAGTTCCTCTTCAGAAGGGGTTTTGTTTCAAACTGCAGCAAGCAAAGGGAGCCAATTTTGCTGAGGAAAAACAGGCAATTCAAAGCAAAATCCCCTTTTAATCCAACTGTAGCTACGAACAGATCATGAAAAAAAAGGTAAAAAAACCTCTAATGGCAACTTCATTATCCTTATACTAACAAAAACTAGCATCTTTTACACCCTTTTCACAGAAATATACTCTTTTAATATTTTTTTCCATCATTAGGGTCTTTGTACTTAACTAACAGATTTTTTTTGTCAAATGGAAAATGAAATAAAATCCAGTAAATGTATAAAACTGCTAAATAACCAGGAATTTTTGGTTTAGTGCAACTCGTTTATTTTGTATTTATCTGGCCAAAAGGCTGTCTTATAACAGAAATACTGCTCATTGGCTTATTTTGTAGATAATCACGTTGTGGTATTGCGTTAGATCAAAAGTCTTTTAAAATCAGATTCCCACTCTGGAACAGCTCTGAACTTGTTGATTGCTTTAATTTTTAATAAGGTCTAAATGTCTGCCAGCGTCTTGTGTTCGTATTTTCCATTTTAACATTAATACATATTCTTTATTAGTAGAAAGACCTTCATTGTTATATGACAATTTATTTGTATGCGAAGTGCACAAATCTGATTAAAATGTAATGTTCTACTCAAATCTTCATCTAAATCTCCTAGGAAACAGTTCCCAGGTGAATCTTTTTTGGTTAAAAAAGGAGGTCTTGGAACTACATGTTCAGAAAGGAAAGCAGTGAGCTGCAGAAAGATTTCAGCCATTGGAAAGCAAAGTCAGTATTAACAATGAAAGAAGAAAATGGTTTAGCTCTATCCAAAGTCCTTTTTATTAAAAATGGACAAATTGTAAGAGGAAGAAAGTTTCAGCAGATGTTTTCAGGCTGAATTTCATAAAAGATTGAATGGCAATAGGAAAGAGGAACATTGATAATGCTCTGCCTTTTATCACACAAGTAGGACTTCTGTTCATAAAGGCAGTCTAATTTGAATGCATTGAACAGCACACCCTCTTCTTTCCCCAAGCAAAGAACCTATGCATTCCCCAATTCTACATTACTTCTACAAATAAAATGTGTGCAGGTGGTATGCATGCTAATGGGGCTGAGCTCTGAAGTCAGAGCCATAACTGTTGCAGGAAATCGTTGCAGAGCAGGACTCCCATCCTTACTATGTCAATCCTTGCCCTGGCTTCTTACACAGACATACTGTTGCTTTTCAAGCTTCCCATTTTAAAAGCTAACCAGGCAACATGGCAGCTCACAGATTTGGCTGAAACACAGACCAAAAGAAATAGTTTCATGATGCCAGTATTTTGGGTTTGCTGGACTTCAGGAAATTTGCTGCCTCAGAAACTCAGGGATTTTTCTTTCTGGCCAGTAATGCCCCAATCTATAGTAGGCTTTGTATGAAGTCAGTGCAGCAATGAGTGTGTGCATGTATGTAAATGTAAGTAAGCAGCAGCATGCTGTGCACAAATGGTGATACAGATGCATAGTCTAAAATTCTGGCTCCACAGAAGCTGATGAGACCTTTGCCACCCTGCAGTCTGAAGTCCTCTAGTCCAGACTAAGAATGAGTGAACTACAGGAGTCTGAGGGCTTCTCCACTCTGGACAGATTTAAGAATGCTAGGTGTGAAATGTCTTTCCGTTGGAGGTCTTGTCATATCTAAATAAGAATATACAAATCTCCAGAGCTTTGGAAGTTGATTTGGGCAGGTGCTCAGAAGGTCTATGGCTAATTCTAATTATCTTCTCTGGTCCTCTTCACTTAAGACATCAATCCATGGATTTTTTGAGTACAAGCTCTCTTAGAGCATTCATAGTAATTCCAATTGCAATCTAACTTCTGAGGTTAGAAATAAGAATGCTTTCCCCTTCCCCAGCTCTGACCTGCAGATACTTCAGGATTTCTGTGCACATCAAATAAATGGGTATTAAACATTCTTCAGGAAGAATAACATGTAGAAAGGATTCACCTAGATATTTTTGCTAAAGAATCAGGCTTCTCCTGTTTTACCCAACCATACACGTCTGTCCTGAATTTTCATTACTGGATTAAAGGCATTAAAGGAATCCCAACAGTGGTAACTCAGCTTATTATTTTACACATGTTGATAATCCTTGGCATTTAAAATGTTACTATTTTATTTTTGAGACTGAGCTTTCTGAGGAAACCCTCTATGTGGTGTTTATCATGCAATACATATCATGTTCCTCAACAAACTTCAGGAATCAAGCCAGCAGATTAGCTACAGGAGAACAGACAAATCTCAAAGGCATCTTTATAGCTATATTGCAGGTCAGAAGCTCAATGCAAATGACACCTGTTTTGTTGCTGACAAATTGCTGAGTTGCAAGAAACATCTACGTGGACATCCTAAACAAATATATCCTTCCTGTTATTCTTAATCATCTTATTTGTATTGCCATTTAAAAATCTAGATAATTTAGCATTAAACTGAAGCTGTTTTAAGAAATCAGACTGGGCTCCCCCCCACCCTTCACATAACAGGTAGTCAAGGCTTTGATTCACTGTTCTCTGATTTCACCATTTTTTCTACACCCATCAGAATTGCTACCTGCCACTTTCAGGCATATTAAAGTTTAGGAAAACCAAGTATTTTAAAAGATATTTTTATCCTGATTTAAGACATTTATAACATTTGATAGTCAGGTGTGTGGTGTTTTTTTTTTTTTTTTGGTGATAATCTATCCTGAGGACTAACACATGATGCTGACTGAAAAATCTTTATGCAAAAGTAAGCCCATTTTCAATTTCCTTTCTGGAAGTGTACTAGAAGCAATGATAAATGGTTCACAGTCTGGGTGTCAAGCTCCTTCCTCCTCTTCATGAATATGTTCTTTTTTTTCTTCAGAAAACTGTGACCAAGGTTGTTCCATTTGATAGCAGAGGATTTTTAGATGCCTTACATCATTAAAATGCACTGATAAGAGTTGTGAAAAGGAATTTAATTTCTGTCCAGTTCCCCAGATTGCCGGCAGTAGTCCTAAAATACACAAAGGTCTTCTGGTCCATGGAAGATTGTTTCTGTACAAATAGATTTATGCCAAAAGATTAATGTATGCAAAGATAAGTAAGAAGATTGTGGAGACTTAAGAAAAAGACTGCTGGGTAAAACACTGACTACTGGTGTCTATTGTGACAGCAGAACGGACTTTCCTCATAACCCCTTTGGGAAGACAGACTGGGTGTAGTCTTGACTCCTTGCTATTAACCTAAAGGGGAGAAGAGAGACATTTGGGATGGGCATCTTCCTAGTCAGGTAGGAACCGGAAAATGGTGATGAGAATGAACAAAGCTTCCCGCTTGCACTCCTGCAGCAAAGAAGAGAATCATGGTCCAACCCTGGGAGCAGCATTGCTGAGACAGCTGACCCTACATCCAGAAACGAGAGATAAGGACTGGCCTTCTGGCTAATGGGCAGCTGCCTCCAAAACTGGTATGGAAAAACTCTGCTGAAGAATCCTTGCTGGATTCATTAGCCGTCAGGCTCTAACACTCCTCAGTTTGCCCAGGAAGCCGTCTCAGGCTCCCAGCAGGAACAGTTAAAAAACAGAAGTAACCTCACCTGTTATGCTAATTATGAAAAATATGCATAAATGGCAATGCTTAACCTGGACCATACTATTAGATCCCACAAAATGGAGGTACCTATTTCCTTAGCCACTTGTTGGAAGACTATCACATCTTGTTCAAGTTTGGAATTCTTCTCTGTGTCCTGGTCAAATGGCTTTCTGCATGACAATTTCTCATTTGCCTCTGGGATGAGTCTTTGAAGGTGAGTTTGGAGTGAGAGGCTTTGCAGACTTAAAGGTAATAGAAAAAAAATGGAAAACAGTGTAATAAAGTGAATGAATAACAAAGTAAATGACAGTTAAATAAGTGAAATAAATCTCTGAAGAGAAATGATGTCTCACTGGAGAACCAAATTTAATGGAGAAAAAAAAAATATTGGGAACTTCAAGAGAGTCTGCAGGAGGGAAGGTTAAAGCGAACTAATCAATAAACATTTAGAAAGCTGCCATTTCCCCAAGCCTCCTAACACTCACAAAGTCCTAATCCCAGCTTCTTAAACTGTATGGCAGAGCTGAGGGTGCAGGACAAGATAGTATATCTGGTCTTGTGCTGGCAGACTTCAACAAAGTTCCCTATATTTTCTTCATCCCTGGGACCAACAAGTAGGCTAAGCTGATTTACCAGAGCTGAACTTCTGACAAAATAGCCCCAGAGGCTATAAAACAAGCTTGAGCTTAACACTGTTGTTCAGAAAACTGCATTTAATAATTTATGATGCAGGTGATTTCAGCTAAAGATATATTTTAAGTAGCTTTCCTGATTTTAGTCATAGACTAATGGATAGGAGCATATCACAAAATTGCAATAAACATAACTCTGAATTACATGAAGTACTGTTAATAGGTTGCTTCTAGTGCCAATGTTATTGCTTCTTATATGTGAGAACATACTGCAAGAATCACAGGTAATTTCTGAAAAAAAATGTTCAGAATATTTATTGATAAACCTGGTAGGATTATTGCTTTAGAAGGGAAAAATCAGAAATTGTCTCTCTTTGTGTTTCTTCAGGGGATGATTTAGGGATAAGAGTAGTGTAGGGCTATCGGTTGGACTAGATGATCTTGAGGGTCCTTTCCAACCGTAATGATTCTGTGATTCTGTGATTCTGAATTTAGATGACTGATTGTAAAGTAGTTAACAGAAATTCTCCATCACTGCAGAAAAATTTAGAACAATGTGCATTTTTATCACAAGAATAAGTAAAATCCTTTTTAAACTAGGCTAACATACAGCACTGTGTAAGTAAGTATTCCTGCTATGGAGACTTCTGCAGTATGATTACTCTCTTGTTACACAATCTGGAACATAAATTGACAGCATTAGGAGGAGCTTTTCATTTATTGGCATAATGGTTCAACGTGTTATGGAAATAACATAGATTCATTTATATTCAAGGGCCTTGGAAGGACTTTTATGTAGAATAGTGCTCAAATGCAAATTTACAACATATCTAAATTCACTTGACATATTTTTCTCTTAAAATGAATTTTCAAATACTAGCATAATATTATGGGGGGAAATGCACATATTAACCAACAACAGCCATCTTATTGTGGACTGGCATTCACATACATCCCATTACTGTGAAAATGTCAGATATTTACTGTATTTATTTTACATATACCCGAGGATATGTGTATATTCATTGTTGCATATTCATTATTTAAAGCTTTAGTCTTGCAGCAGGGCAGTAACAAGCACTTCAACACTTAAGTCTGAGAGTAGCCTGTTAACAGCCAACTTCTGAAAGAGACCTGAGATCCAAATGCTTACATGGACCATCCTGAAAGCTGCTGCATTTCATCAAGATGTTGGGCAGAATTCATCATCCAAAGCAGAAGTCATAAAAAGGTTGCTTTGCTGGAAGATGAGTGGGTGCTGATTAGCATGTCTTCTGAAGCACATTTATTATTGTCATTGTCTGATGCCTAGAAAGGGAGGGTGGCCAGCTACCAAGTCACTCAGATCAACAGATCCAAACTGTTGCCAGATGTAAAAATAGTGTAAAGTTGATTCCTTGTTCAACCCCTGTGCATTATCTCCATTAGCACGCAGTGGAGGCCAGAAGCCCCAGCTCTCAGTCTCTATTGATAAAAAGTCATCATTTTATCCATTTAGAAATCTTAGGAGACATCAACTGCTGAAATCCACTCAGCTCTTCCAAGTCAGAGACCACAGAAAACTACAGCTGAATAAATAAAACTTCCTGCAGAGAAGGCTAGGGCCTTCACTTGCTTCACTGGGAAGCTTTCAAGAAGTATCAACACCTGCACCAAATGAAGGCATCTTCTTTTCATAATAAGCAGCTGTTGGTCATCCAGACTATCTAAACTAAAACTATCATAGGATGCAAACCTCTTTGATGGAAGGCTGAAGGATTTACTACACCACCAACTGTGGTGTGTTCATCCATTATGGCCTTAAATCCACAGTCTGGATTATCCAGATTTGTGTCTTGGCTTATTTCTTCTGGAGATTTCTGAGGGGTTACTAGATATCATTGCTTGTGTATGTTCACAGAAGACTCCAGTGTTTCCATGAAGCTAATTAAAGGCAAATGAAGCTCTATTTAAAGAAGTCAAAAATGTAAATGTGAAGTTGGGGAGCTGCTTCAGTCAAATGACCACAGAGAAAAGAGGAAGGAAACATAATCAGGCTCTGAAAATCCCTCTGCAGAAGAGCTGACTTGCAGCTAACAAGAGAGAAAATAAATGAACTCTGATTTTTTTTCCTGCGTGCCAAAATATTTTCAATATAAGCCTAAAATAAACTTTAAAACTAAATTTTAAAATACTCCTGAATGGTTCAAGGAAGTTTCTGTGAACGGAATAGGCCATATTGAAGATCCAAAGTGTCAAATTCAATCTGAGAGTCTGTGCTGCTACCACTACAGCTCAAACAGTAATGTCCCTCAGGCGGTAGCTGTTTCTTGGTCATAGCCTATCTATAGAGAGTACTAGCGACTAAAATAGATAGATGGTCAATGAGAAAGACATGGGTATCACTTTGAAGAATTACCTTTTTAAGGGCACCATAGCCTACCCAGGAACCTCCAAAACACCATTTTCTGGGGGGCTCAGGAGGACTCAGATTTCTAGGAAGCCAAATATACTCCATTTACCTCAGCAGCACAGAAGCTGTGTGTAGAGGCAAGAAATTGTCATCTGCCATGTTTATTCTTGCTCTGCTTAGGCTGTCAGCCATTGGGTTTCACCAACAGGAAGACTTAATAGTAACAGGTTCGATGTGCCTCTGCTGAGGAGGAAATCTTTCTGCTCTCTTTTGCACAGGGAGCAGCAGAGGTGGCAAGGAGGACAGGAGATGAAAGAAAAGCACTTTACTTCCAAAATAGGATTGAATCCCATGGTCTTCCCCACCATCTTTCCCTTCTTATGATTAATCCCTGATCCCTCTCTACACAGCTGCTTTCAGGTTCCCTACAAGCTCCCCCATTGCCTGCTTATGCAGAATGTAAAGTATTACACACTTCCTACTGTTTCTCTGGGGATGCTTCTAACCACATGTGGTTTATAGTTGAATGTATATTTGCAAATGAATAATTTTGCATTATGTTGCAAGAGGCTGCTCAGTCCTGGGCACTGCTGTATTAGGAAAGGCATTAATTCCCCTATGGGTTTCTGAGCAGAAACTACAAAGACTGGAAGTAGTGCAGAGAGCTGGTGCTGGACTCAGAGGGAGCTGCTGACAGCCCAGAGTGGCAAAGCAGGGCTCAGGGTCCTAGGCCTGGATACGTGAGCTGCTGCAGCCAACTGAGAGATGTTTCCTTTCTTCCCATGCACTGCCTAACAAAAGAAAAGACCTGACCTTTGGGACTGAAGTCCAGAAGATACAAATAACCACTCTGTACTCTCACAGCTTTACTCTCAGTGGAGTAGCCCAGCATACCATGTGTGCCCTGCACAATATTCAGCCTCAGCAGAAATGCACAGCTATTATCTTTGCCCCGCGCTGATGAACAGAGTATTCACTAGCTTTGCTACCAGGTAACCTCCCAAAATCCTGTGTAAGTGGGTATGTGGGCAACATTTCCCCACCAGCTATAAAAGCTGCTCTCCCACAGCAGCAATCATGCCTCAGGGCTGCAGTGCTACTTTCCTCTGGACAAGAAAATATAGCAAGAAAGGAGAAAGGGATAGTCTAATCAAGGAAGCAACTAGGAAAGTGAGAGAGATGGATACTAAGATGGAAAATGTAGTTCAATCTCAGGAAGTCACGTTTGTGTTGAACGGTGCTGGAGCTGGGTGGGAGGGGAAGAAATTGAATAGTTCATGTGTTAATGCTGGCTGGGTAGTTATTGTACAAAAGCACTTGTAAATTCTCATTCATGAGAGGAGACCTGATGTAACTGTCATTGCAGAGCACTAACAGGGTGATTCATGTGAATGAAATCTTCAAATTTCAGGATGTAGTTCTTGTAGGTAGGATTGAGGGGGAGGGATGGCACCCTGCACTACCGCCTTTAAAGCCATCAGTAGCTGGAGAAGTGTGAAAACATGCAAACAAACTACGGAACGGATGTTGGGGATGTGAGGGGGGAATGAAGAGATGCCTGATATGAAACACTGAATCAAACCAGAAAGTAGGATGAGTTACTTCTAAAGCACGTCTGCACTATAGAGTGAAAATTGCATTATAGGAAACCTATGTTTGGAAGATTGCATGCAGATGGTAGTAAAACAATATGAGCTTCAGAGATTAAAAACTTCCCTCTCTTTTTTTTTTCTCTCTCTCCACAAAAGGAGAGTGCACTTGACAGCTATCTATTTGGAGACTCATTCTAATAGATGATAGATTAATTCAAGGACCACAAGTTGTTGATTGCCTTATAGAGTCTGGTTGCATTCATTCTGAACAAACAAAAGGACAGTTCTGACTAGTAATACTTCTATTTGGAGCTTCACAGAACTGAACTTATCATTAAGGAGTATTAAGAGAATTTGACCAGAGGGTGGATACAAAGCAGGCCTGAAAATCAGGAGCTGTTAAAGAAATTTGCTAGATGGGCAAAAAGCCATGGCTCAGAAACAAGAACAAGGACAAATTTGGCAGAAAGCTCAGGATGGTTGAGAGAAGAAGCCCATGACAATGGGTTTCTTAAGCACAAAGGGCTATAAAGGGGCAGTGAACTGTTGCATGGAGACAACCACAGCATATGGCTTCTTGCATAGCACATAGATGTCCTTGGATATTGGCAATCTTTCTACAGCCCATAAGGCCTTTTTAACACATCTGCTATGAAAGTCCTTTCTCTAAGAGGGCTACCCCAGCCAAATGACGAGGGTGATCCATACTGCAGCAGGACAGAGCTGTTGCCTTCAGCCTGACATCCAAATTTTGACACTGAGAAAAACAAGTATCTTCTTGATGTTCCTTGAGAAACTACTTTTTCACCTCTGCATACCTGTGTTTGATACAAAAACCAATTTTTACAGGAGGAGGAAGGGAGCATTAAGTTGGGGGGATAAGGGGATGGAAGGGAGAATCATCAGCAGCAAATCAATGTTTCAGCTTTACAAATAACTTGTCAAACATCTGCCTACACAGTAATCTCCATCAGTCTTTTGTCTTCCTCTTTGCAGCTGCCTGACTGACCAGCAAATGACTGTCCTTTCACAGGACACTTTCCACCCACTTTTTGCTTTTTGATGCCCCACTCTCAGACCAGCATCATTAGGTGACAAAGTCCAGCATTTGGACTCAGGCAGACTCATCCCCAGCACTGACGTGATACGGTATTTTGTTTCTGTGACAGGGCTCCTATCCCATTAGTCCCAGAGTTGTTTTCCAGGTGACTGTAACTCAGAAGCTACCCTCTGCCAGCCTGGCCCAGTCCTGCACACTAACTGCTGCCAGTAGCAATAAGGATTGCAATACTCTGTAAATAAAGGGTAAAAGAGGGGGAGACAACAGTTCTGTAGTGTTGTGTTGCCTTCTATAGCTTCATGGCCCTCATCAGTCCTGACTCTCTTTCCACTCCAGCTCCGTGGGATGAGCTGCTCAGGATGCAGGATGATCTGCTTATTAAGTAAGTTGCATGGCTGGACTACTCCTTCCCCAAACCAACTCCACTCTGTACAATCTGTTTAGTCAAAATTACCTTCTAACATGGCAAACGTCCACTTTGCTTAGTTAGTTATTAAATCACCTTTTGGAGTCAAGTTTATGATAGCCGTATGAAGCTTTCATTCAGAGGAGATCAATGTGGGACCATGCACATCTGGCAGTTAAAGCCCCATTCATCACCACAAACCAAACCCATCAACGCAAGCAACACTGCAAAGCCTACAAAAGCTGAAACGGTTTATTTCTGTGCCATGTTCCCTAGCACAAAGAGCCCTGAGGAGCTGAAAAACTTCGGGTACATCTCTTAGAGCTCAGCCCTACTCACCCATTTGCGAGAAAGAGGCGTTTGTACGGAAATAGGGGAATCGGCTTGGAAGCGACTGTCACCTGTGCGGGTGCCAGGAAGGCAGGAGCCGGCGGGGCACTAGAGGGCGCTGCCCTCCCGGCCGACGCGCCCCTGCCGGTGGTGCCTTCGGAAAGGGGAAAGAAAACAAAAAGCAAACCTCACCCTCCGCGCCTGAAGCAGCTTGCTAAAGTAACGCCGCGGTCCTCATCCCCGTGAAACCCAGCTCGTATCCTATCTGAGTTTAGCCCGTATCTATGGCTAAACTACAGCAGTTGCTCTATCGCCCAATGACACCTCCCCAGCAGAAAAAGGGAACTGAGAAAAGGAGGGAAGACCCAGCAGTTTTAAAAAAAATGGATTTAATGAAGCAGCCAAACTAATATCAATGCAAATATAAAGTTATACTCAGCTCAACAAAGGTATACTGATTAGAGTTAAAGAGGAAGGCACTCCTCTGAAGAAGGAAGAGAAGCAGAGCCAGTAAATGCCCCAGCAGGAAACCCTCATACTCTTAGTAAACTTCCCCTTTTATACTGTGTGTTATTTATGACATGGGATACGCCTGTGAGACAGCTCATTTCAGCTGCCTTGGCTGACTCAAAACTGCTCATGGTCCACAGTCTGTGACTGTTCTGTGATTCTGTCCTAGCAAACCTATGACATGTCCTTGACAGAGAAGCATGGTTTTCTCCCTCTAAGTTTGGGAAGATCTTAAAGATCTTTTCCAACCTAAATGATTCTATGGTCTTGTGTACAGGGAAGAGACTCAAGTGTGATTTGTGTGGGATTTAGGGAATACAATGCTTACAGTTCTGTTTTGCAAGATGTTTCACTTTGCATCAGCTTGTACTCGTATCAGTTTCTCTCATGCAATTACTGCCAAGTTGGACTAAAATTTCAGAAATGTGCATGTTCCCTGGGACTTCAGCTACATCCTGACTGGAATCAAAATTTTCTCTCCCTCCTAGTTTGGGGTTTAATCAGACGTTTAAGATAATAGGGACTCTTCACAGCTGACTCTCTCTGCCCACTTGGGTGAAAACTACTAGGTCTGCTTTATATGAACTTCATGCTCATGGTAATTCCCCTTATAAATTGCTCCTTTCTTAAAGAGTTTAAGAGGAAATTATTCTTCTCCATATAGGGATTCTTTTGAGACATTAAATCCAGAATTCTGAAACCTTATGAGTGTGCACAATAACGTGAATAAATGGTTTTGGTTGTTCTGGAAATTTTTTTTAGTAGAGGTGAAAAATTCAACAAATTCCCTCAGTATGCATTTGTTTTGGATGTGCTTGCTCCCTTTTTATTTTCCTTGTTTGAATACTTTGTGATATATATTAACTAGCAAGAGTGATAGGTGAAACAAGTGACATTTTGAATGATTACAAGAGAACTGTCATTGAAAGTAATATTGGAAGTAAAAAACATTAGAGTTGGCATTGGAAAACTCTTACTTAACTCCAACTAAAGAATGTCATCTAATCAGGGAACAGAAAACTATCATCTGATATGCACTATCAATCAATATTAACCAATACGTCTCAAGAAAGAATGTTGACTGTTGCTGTAAATTTCTCTTGAACAAACTATAAATCAAGAATATATGTTTGAATTATATGACAAATAAATTCCAGCAGTGAATTACATTGAGGTGAAAAACTTTTGTTTATCAACAGTTCACAAAACAAGAGCTAGTCATGTAGTCATTGTGAAAAATATACCCACTTCTATTTGTTTGTAGATAGTTTTGCAATTGCAGTTATATTTTCTGAAACATAGTATCCATTTTTGTAGATAAGTAATTTTTATTCAATGAGATTTAAACTAAAAACCATCTATACTTTCAAGAATACTGTGTGTATGGTAATGTTGCAGAGCTCAGATAACTGCCTCTTTGAATGTATGTTGCATGAATACTAAATGTATAATATATACTGATAGTCATATGGATCTAGTAATTATCACCGTCTTATATAGATAGGGAAAATGAAATATAAAAATGTCATCCAGCACACACTGAAGTTGAGAAAACCATGGAATTAGTCATAATATTGACAAGCTTTCCAAATGCTGTAAGGAGTACTTCTGGTGCCAAAAGCTGTGCTCAGGGATCACAGCCTTGTTCCTGATCACCTTGTAGCATCCTTAACATCTGTGTTAAACTCTCTATACAGCAGATGCATAGAAGTGCTTCCCTCCAGGTGGAGTCCAAGGAGATGCTCTTCTATGAGAACAGGAGGATAGGCAACAGCAAACTCTAACAAATACTGCATGTCTAAAGACTGTTTCTCCCACGGGCTTGAGTGTTCAGGAAGGCTTTTCATTTCCGTTGAGTCTCCTTTATTCATGAAAACCATATTTAGCTTCTGAACAGCAGGATGCTCTGGGTAGCTTGCTCCCAAGCTCTTCTTAGATACTGACTATGAAATACTTCATGAATTATTGGAACCTCAGACCACATATTTCCCTTTTTCAAAGGAGAGCTGAAGCATATGAAGAAAATATCAAGTGACACCTTTTCCTCTCTCATCCCTAACAAGTATTTGATTATTCTATACAGAACAGAACTTGCCCACAGTAGAGTTAGTCCAAACCCAGCCTGGGAGACAGTCCAAACTGCCTGTGGTTAGGGTAACCTGAGGGACGTTGGGCAGCATGGTGGGTTAATCCCTTCTGGTACCAATAAATGAGGGCAACAACCCAGTTGATTCCCTGGAACAGGTTGCTGGTGCTGGTAGAAAAAAAGCATGCCAGAGAACCTCCATTGCAGCAAGTTTTGCAGAAACGCGCAGCCCCTAGTTTGGGAGCCCCAGCTGTGCCCCTGTCTGAGGCAGAGCTGAGCCACTCATTGGAGCTGGGAGAGAGGCAGAAAAAGGACTGGAACAAAAAGATGAATTAGAAAAAGGTGATGTTGAAGCCATAAAAGCTATGGATTAGAAAAAGGTAATGTTCAAACCATAAAAGCTACAGCATTCAGGTGCTTCCAGAGTAAAGGGAGTGGGGCTTAGAAAGACCTGAGTTTTGGAAGCAGCTTTTCAATGTTTGTGTGGATCTAGCCCTCTGCTTTCTGGAAAATAAAAGGATCTTTTTTTTTTTTTTTCCTTCCAATACAGGGGTAACTTACTAATGGAAAGTTTACCTTGATCTTAGAACTAAAAACAAAGAGAAGAAGAAAGGATTTGATGGTTAGGAGTCCCACTTATACCTAGGTCACTCCCACTCAGGGCAGATGTTCCCAGACCTCAGGCAAGATGAGAAAAGTGCACAGAAAACAGCCTGTATTCTTCTTACTGCCACTGAGTAGGTGAAAAAGTTCAAGAGAGGGAGCCAGTCTTAGTACATTAAGTTCCTTGTGCAGTCAAGGCGTCCTAGTTTTATTCCCCGCAAAAATTCTATGTATCAGTCAGAGACAACTTGTCCTCCTCCACTTTGGCTGAACTAAATTGTTTTAGGGTATATTGATGCTGTTGCTCATGATAGCTCTGCTGCAGGTATGAGTGCTTGCCATCAATAAATAAACTAATAAATACATGAAGGTCTAAGTTTTCCTTAGCTACATGAAACAAAGTTTTCACAGAAAAAAGCTTCTTCAAAGCTTTTTATCTTCATGACACTAAAACAGAGCCTATTTAAAAGTGTTTCAAAACCAGAACCAACAATATAAAAGTGGTTTTGAGATACCATGTTAAAGGTTTTTCCTGCACAAGTGCTTCAATGGGCATACAAACTAGTCATGAGACAGGTCCTTAATATTTTATACAATAAAAATTCATGTTGCAATTCATGGAAATTTTGGCCTGAGCAGTCTGAGGAAAAAAACAAAGCAAAACAAAAAAAATCCCATAAAACCAGAAGCAATTTGAACTTATAGTGAGGAAGAAAGAGTGTCTCTTCTTTTGTTGCATGGGCCCCTCAAATCAGGGTTTCCCTTCCTGTGTGGGCTCCTCATAACACTATGTGGAGAAGGGAGGCGTAGGAGCTTGCTCATCAGGGCTCTGCACAGGGTTTGGGAAGAGAAGGGAATTTGCTCCAGATTGCTGCTATGGGGCAGCTATCCCTGCTGGTCTGGCATGAGAAATCCTCTTCACTGCTTCCAGAACTGGCCCAAGGTCTCTCTGCTCGAAGGAAAAGACTGATATGAGGTTATCTGAGTCACACGATAACCCTGTGGTTATTTCCACATATCTAAGTTAGTACTTCGATGCCCTCAGGGCAAAAGTGTGAGTTTAATCCTCACCCTAGAGGCTTCAGAGAATTTGATATATCTAAATTTGTGTAAATAATTTAAAATATAAATATAGTAGCTAAAATACAGTGCATAAAAAGGCACAATAAATGTCTGGCTTGGCCAATCTGTTTTTCTGTAAACACACATGGCAAAAGCAGAGTTTTTAAGCATACAAGTGGTTAAAGTCAGTGTTGTTGATGTATTTTAACTAGATTTGTAGAAGAAGACATTTGTTGTTAAGATAACCCAGTAAAACTCAGTTGCTAGACACTGCCCCTTTTGCTTAATGAAGATATTATGACACTTTTAGTTGCGAAGCAAAATTCTACCAATTTTAAAAGAGCTTTTTAAAAAAGAGGAATGAAAACTAACAATGAACAGTTATTAACTCCTGAGACAAGGGCTTCAACACTGGCGATGTTTTATCTTTGCAATGGAAAACAACACTGGCAAGTGCCAAGGGTGTGTTGGTGTGCACATCCTTTTCCCCTTGGCCTTCTCCATACCTACTAAAAGAAGAAGCTGTGAAGCTTTCAAGAGCCTGGCAGTGTTCACCACAATGAATGTTATTGCCCAGTGAATGTCCAGGTGAACCCAGACACTGCTTCTTATTTTAGCCGTGGCAGCTTTCCACGTGGGAGTCATCTCTGCAGTCATTCTTGGCTCTTCTATCATAAGACACCACCATCAGGGTGGAAGAGTCTCCTGTACAACTGCAGGTTGATTTGCATTAGACTTGTTAAACACATAGGTCTCCTGCATGATTATTCAGATGAGCAATCAGGTGATTCATTTCCTGTTTTAAGCATCTAGGTTACAGAGCAGAATATCCAGACTATTGCTGATATTTGTATTTGCAGCTGCTTGTAATGGGCTTACTCATTACTACTTGTGCAGTGCCATTAGCAGGTAGAACATATTACTGACACAAAGACACACTTGCCTTGAGGAGCCTGTAGTCAAAAGCAGACGCGAGGATAGTGGAGGCTACAAAAATTCAAAAAGCTCAGGAATGAGAAAATGAGGGCTATAACACTGAAAGATTATGAGATATGCTTGTTATGTTCACCTCTCACTAGTGCCTTGTTTTTTCAGTCTATGCTGACACCTAACCTGAATGATCTTGCAAAAGAATCATGTTCTGAATTCATATGACTCCTGTGATAAGCTGTTGATGTGCTAGTGGTATTTTTAAGGCACGGAGGAGACATGTCAGAGAAATGGGGGCTCGATTGCACTGCAGATAGAATATTCTAATCAGCAAGCAGCTTATCAGCACACTTACGGGCAGCAAATGCTTCACAAATCCCAGGGAATGCCAGGTGAAAATCCCCATCATTACTGACATAACTTTCTCAATAAGCCTCCTCAACAATATGAGCTATTGTTTATACTGAGAAGCACTGCTGAGGTTCAGTGGAAAGGTGTGCAGAGCCTTCTCTCCCAAACAAATGAAGCGCTGGATTCATGGGTTAGAAGCAGACCTGCTGGCATTCACAGCTCTTATTCTATTCAATGGTCACAGCAAATGACACCCTTTCATTTTCCCTTCCTGTACTCCACAGTACAAAAGAAAAATTTAAACCTAAACCAGCTATTTTTATTTTTGATTAAATCTTTCTTTCTCCTTTCCAGATGGTACATGCAGGGTCACGACATTAACCTGAAACAAAAATGAGCAACCAGAAGCAAGTGTGCTATTAACTCAGCTCAGTGTCTGATGTGTTTATTTTCAGTGGATCTGTGAAGCAGGCAGACAAGCAGAATCTTTTACTTCACTGTCACTTACAGAGCTCCAGTGAGCAGGCACCATATGAAACAGCCAGTGAAAAAAGCTTCAGCAAGGCATGGCCACAGTTTTTTTCTTTTTAGGCACAGATAAAGTTGATCAAAACCTCAACAGATGAAAGAGACTCATCAGAGACAAAATTAAGATAATTGCATCATAACTACAAATTGCCATAAGAGACCTTTTATGACACAATTTAGCTGAATTAGATACTATTGACCTCTGAATGGTTTATCAAGGCAGGAGAAATAAATTAAGAGTTACGAGTACTCTGAATTGAAATGGTACGCTGCATTTTCTGACTTCTTTTTAACTTCTTTGAGATCAGATGGGATGTTTTGCTATGCAGTTACCAAAATAAAAAGTTCAGACTTCTAAGTTATTATCATGTTTGAGCACAGCAGAGCCAGAACATTCACAAAATGACATTATACGGCTTCGTCTATGCCAGTGGACCAGGGCAGAGCACGGGTCTGCCTGGGATCATCTATACTGGAAGTTGCATAGCAAGGCCCCTGACATGGTTTTGGCCTGTGCTGTTAGAGTCACTCCCCGGTTTCAGACACAGACAAAGAGTTAGCACAGGCTAAGGACTTGCCTGACCTCAAGCCAGATGTGGATCTTGGTTTTGAAAAGGGGTTCAGCCATATGGATGAGAGTGGTGCTGTGCCAGTAGATCTCAGGGCAGAAGAACAATTCCTAACATGGAATGGCCTTGTAATATCAGTCAGAGAAGGGGCAACAAACTGTCTTCTGCACCAAAACCAACATTCCAGTGTTGGTAACTGAACTGTCTGGTTATTTTATGGTGGTTATGTTAGGGCACTCCATTCTGGTAAAGCATCCCAGCAGGGATGGCTAATTTGGAAATAATGGCTTCCTTTGACCTAGCTCCTGAACTGGATGTGCAGAAGCATGTGATGTCCAGAGGGATGCACATTCATGAGATATGAGCCAGCTTGCACCTGGAAGTGATATGGGTGCACCATGATGCTGCAGCTCCTGGGAACAACTTTTGATGCTAAGTACTGAGAGCATCCCTGTGTGGAGGTTTTGGCTCAGGTCTCTGCTAGCTGGAGGAAATGAACATGTGGTGCAATGCTTCACCAGCTTGTCCTTTCCCAGGCTTTCTATGTCAGCTGGAAGGTGACTTTTCTTGGGCATTTGCATATGGAAGAGCAGTGGGGTGAGAGGGGGTTGAGCTGCTATTGAAGCACAAGTAATAGATAATATGAGTCACTAATAAGGAAAATTAACTGAGTATCAATCAGTGTGAAATTCCAACTCACCTTGAGAAACAGTGCCTCAAACACCAGCAAACTGAGATGTCCTCTGACACCTGTAATTTCATAAACCATTGGGGTTTTCCACTGGATGTACTTGGCAAACACACCAGAAACCCTGAATAAGTACTCTGCTGCTTTCAAAAAGTGACATCTCTTGGGACCTGGAATCTGCTGACACAGACGTTCTAAAAGAATTTTTGTAGGATTGATGGCAAATAAAATATTCTGCTGCTTATTGCAAGCCTTTTGACGGCATAATTATGGGTATCCTTGCTCCAGGCTTCCTCACTGATTCCCACCTGACAGACAGCCTTACAGATTTTATGCAGTCAATGAATGCATTGGCACTCTCCCCATATTTCAGCATAAATCCAGGAATGGAACAGGCATCAGGTGACTGTCTATTTTGAAACAGTTGTACAGCCTTTAACATTCCTGTCTTTTCGTGTTGTTACAGAAAGTCTCGGTCTCGCCTCTCAGCTTCCTGAAACAGAAATAAAGGGCTGTATCACAAACATCAGAAACAAAAGGTGAAAATATGGCTAAGCCAGGTTACTGTAGGTGTACACTAGTGTGAGCAATTAAACATAATGCTTTTATTGAAGACAGCTTAAAAGGGAGTGGAGGGAAACCAGAAACTCAGAGCCTTCTCTTCACAGGTGTTGGGCACGTGAGACTTCCATTTCATTAGTCCCCATTTCTTCTAGGTTCAAGGTGCTCTGGGAACAAAAAACACTTAAGAGAATCG
Source organism: Galbula dea (assembly GCA_013399015.1). Taxonomy (NCBI): domain Eukaryota; kingdom Metazoa; phylum Chordata; class Aves; order Piciformes; family Galbulidae; genus Galbula; species Galbula dea. The sequence goes on along the minus strand of VWZX01001531.1, from coordinate 189,986 downwards.
TGCTGCTTTTTAAATGGCAGTGGCCAATGACAGATGATAAAAATTTGAGGAAGGAGTGTTTTTCTGTAAAAAGATGAAAGCACCTCTGAAAAAAACAAGACAACCTGATTTTTGTGTGCTTAGTTTACTAGAACGCTCCAGAGCAGACCTATTAAAAATCTCCACCAAATCTTTCCATGGAGGAATGATATCATTTATGATCATGGACACCATCTTTAGCTTTGACTTGAAACTCTAAATTACATCCTTTGTAACTTGAATTGTGCAGTAAATTATTCTTAGCCATGTGGCACCATGCTAGGAGTCAGCTTTCTATGTACTTCTCTTTTATCACATCTTCACCATTTCTTTATCTTTCTATAGCTATTGCATCTTGGTACTGCTCTCATTTGTCATAACCTCTAGCCTAGACACAGCTAGATTCCTTAGATATCCTTCTTGCTCCCACATGTCATGGAGTCCCAGGGAGTGATCCTTTAGCATGGATTCTGCTTAAAGTCAGCAGTTGATAACACAATGAAGAGTAAAGGCTTTTCTTCTTCTAATTTTGTCCCTAATGCAACTCATACCTCTGCATTTCTAGTTACTTTCTCCTGGGCAATGTGAAAGCCTGGTAAATGAGTTTGTAGTCCTGAGACCTTCCAGTAGAAGGTTTCCAAAATAGTGCTGCTACACCAATGGTACTTTTAATGAAACTGATATATATAAGACAAAATATTTTAATTTTGCATCCTAAGCTTGAAGAGAGCATTGCTAGATCCCCTTAAATCACACTGAAATTTGTAATATTACTGTAAAGGGTGTGGAAATATCCAGCTTAACTTTGACCTTTCAGAAACCAAAGGATAAGCTAAAGAACTGCATGAATACATGGCCTGGAGGTGACAAGTAACATGTAATTCACAGTTCCCAGTGTATTTCTTTCCACTGTACTATGTGGTACTTGACAGTGTTGCTGACAACATTCTTCCCATAAAGAACATTGTTTAGGAGAGGTGCTGTCAAAGTATTGTTCAAAAAGCCCTGGAGTCATGTCCCTCCACAGCTTTGGAAGAGGGCTTTGCCCCTGCTATTCCAACTATGTTCATGGAAACAAGGGCAATAACCTTCATCATGATGGAACACATTACTCTATGGGGATGAAAAAGCATAAAATATTGAGATTTCTTTTGTTATCCTTCTTCTCCCACATTTTCTTTTCACCTCCCTAATTGTTAAATAAGCTTCCTCTTTCATGAAGAAAGGAAATGAACTGGTACAGAAGGAGGATATTTAAGAGAATGAAATTGTTCCACTTGGTATAGTGCTGCTGTAATATAATTTCATATTCTGGACTTGGGCATAAGAGTTCAGAGCTGTCAATACTCAGGACTTCAAACTGCCTAATCACAGTGATCCCTGTTCATTGCATTCCCTGTGAGACCTCTGCTTTCTTAGGAGTGTGTTCCTGACTCTGAAAGATCAAAAATGAACCCCACATGTCCACATTTCAAAGAACACTGCAATACCCCCCTGAAAATAGCGTTGCTATGCAATAAGTAAAAGGTGAATTGAAAGAATAATATCTCTGCTCCAAGGCTCCAATATTTCTTTCAAGAGAAGCAGTACATCAAGCATTTCATCTTATGTAAGCACGTTAGGATGAGGAGGACAACTGAGCATTGACTAAGGAATGTGTTGAACTTTACAGTGAATGAAGGAAGGACCAGAAAAGCAGAATAAAAGTTTGTCACTAAGGACTAAGGTACGTTGCCAGGTTGCAATAACCACCAGTATAGCACTGAATGTTAGTCCACCTGATAGAGTAAATAATAGCTATTTTGCCATCTCTTTCTGCCTAATACAGTGCAATGAGGAATGACCACAAACTGCCTTTTGGCAAGTGATACTGCCTCTTAAGACCAGCAGTGAATAGGGTTTTTTAGGACATCAAAGCACATTTATACAACAGGGCTACAATGCAACATGTGGCAAGAAGTGCCACCACAGGGGTTGTCAGAAGCAGGCTCCCTCAGAGAGGGAGCACCCAGGTGCTGTAGTGAGAAAACTCAAAACTAGTTACATCATTGTCTCCATGGAATTCCTAAGCCTGCAAAGACTCCCTGCACAAGACCTCCATCCCAGTGCTGCTGGCTACCAGGTCTAGCAGGTATCTGCCATAAATTAATGCCTCTTGGTGCATGATCAGAATTAAAAAGCAAAATGAGTATTTGTGCCTACACACTACTAGAAGCATTGGCAATTCTCAAAATTGATGAGACAAGGAGGCAGCATGGAGAAAAAGCGTAATGAAGTTCATTTTGGAGGGAATCAGAAATGGCTAGAACACAGTGGCTAGCCCTCAACTCTTTCTTCAAAAGCAGAAAGATCTGCTGAAGAGAAAAATCACAAATGTTCAATTGTGTTAAGTGAGCTTACAGTAGGAGTAATTTTTACAGTGAAAAGCATGCCTACTGTTCAGAAATACAAGTGGGAGAATGGCCAGGGAATCTACAAAAGGAGAGAGATGATGAACAGAGACAGCAGGAAATCAAACTCCACTCAGAACAGCAACCTGCAAAGTTCCAGCCCAGCCCAGCCTGCAAAATAACAAATAAATTCTCCCCATGATGAATAAATGGCTAAATGCACTGGTGGAAAAAGAATCAGTTGTACCTACAGGTACTTCATAGGCATTTTAAATGGTAACAGTTAGAAGTCTGGATGTGAGTACAGCCCTCCTTTGCTTTCTCTAATCCACATTATACATGCTTTTGTAATAGTAACATAAGAAATAATGAGTTTGGCAACTCAGAAAAACCACTGTATTTCAAACAACCTACATCACCAATAGAGTCTTTTCATTTGCTTCCGATATATTAATCTTTTGCTGGAAGGGGCATTAATTGTAGACCCAAATAACTGTAAATCAGATACTCTCACCTTTATACTTATGTATAGTGAGTGAAGCTAAAAACTAGTGTAATCTCTCTAATCGAAAGATGTCTGTTTCAGAAAATATTATTGGTTTGTAGGTGTTCTCACTTCCCACTTTTGTTAGTCAGGTGTAAAAGTTGCTGTGTTCCTTTAGCATAGAATATTAGCTTTCTGATAAGGAATCTTGCAATGAGTTGCCTGTATTTTACCTTTGAAATACTTGTGATGTTCATGTTTGGATTATCAATAGTTGTTCCAGGCAGGTAAAATAAACAGATTTTCTTTTTTCTAACTTCATTTCCTTCACCAAGTTCAGAGGTAGATACTATACCTTTTTTCAAAGTTTGAGATGGTCTGAACTCATTAGAGATAGGAGCTTTGACTGGTTAGGCATGGTACATGGCTATAAGCACTCAGGAATTTAAAGCCGCTTCTCAAATCAAGAAAGATGGGTTGATTTCATTAGTATTGACAAGCAGGTCATTGAGAAGTTCAACACAGGAAGAACTCTTAGATAACAAATCCTCTCCGGTGTTTACAAGATAAGCTTTAATTCCTGTCCAAAACAAAAAGGAAGCAGTTCTTTTTCCAGTAATGAAAGCAGCTTTAGGATTTTATGCAAACATGTTTGGATGAAAGGATGGTCAGCAATTTCACTTGGTAATTTTGGATAAACCTACCTAGGCAGTAATTTTCAGTAAGAACAGCACTAATGTGTCAATTTTTCTTCAAGTGCTAGATATCTCAGTACTGGAGAGAACAAGATTGCAAGGCAGGTATGTGTTTGCTACAGGTTATTTGTGAATTCTTCCTGACCAAAAGGCTTGGCTTGATTCAATAATAGAAAACTGCATTTAACTTGCTGCCTCTATTAATTTGTGCAAACTGTTTAGTAATAGTAATTCGTTAAAATGTTCAAAATATTTACTTTGAATTTTTATTTTGGGCCATTTTCATTGATACCACATCATTTATGACCAGTTAGAGAATTCTGACAAGAAAAACAATTGGTTGTTGGGATAGTAGTTTTTCAGTTCCCACAGGAGTGGTACTTTGGGTTGGTGTATGTCTGTAGATGTCCTTTTCCACATATACACTGTGGGCAGCAGACTAAGGATGTCTCCATAGCATTTGAGCTGGTCAGTAATGACATACTGGGCAACACTTTAACCAGAATTCTGTAGAGCTGACACAAGTGGGGTCAAGTCAAGAATAAATCCCTTCTCTGCAGCTTGTAAAACCTGGCAAAGCCACTGTGGCAGTGACTCTGAATAGCAAATGCTTTACTGATTTTCAGTCAGCTAAGCTACATATTTCAGGACCACTGCAGGCACACTTGGACTCTTCCTTCAAACTGCCCCCTTCATGTTAATGCTGCATTAGCTACAGTAGCTGGCAATTTTCTGATGCAGATGGCTAATCTGACAATGCTGCCCTGCAACAAAACCCAGAGAACCTCTGAATTTCTCCCAACACTGATTTTCCAAGTAGCTAAACCAAGCACCCCAGTTTAGGGAATTTTTAAGAGGGACGTAAACACAATCTATTGGGATGGTTTCAAATGAACAGGATAAACAGTCTCTAAAGCTGAAAGTGATTGTTCTGGTGGTCTTCAGTGTACTGAAATGATAGATATTCTGGACTTCAAAATTACTGGCATAAGCAACTGTGCACCCAAGGATATTCATGATAGTTACACCAATTTAGTGTGTGATCAAGATTTTGAGACTGCTATGATGATCAGATGGGTAAATATGTCCAGGCATGTAATATGGCTTTGGAAGTAAGCTGAACATGCAAATAATCACTCTTGTTAATTCTTTACTTTGTTTAAAGCACTGATCACTACCTGTATTGTTGTCCTGGTTTGGGTTAGAACAGAAGTAATTCTGTTCAGTTATTTTACTTTTCAGCTTGGACTCTTCTAAGTAACTGCATTTTCTGAAGTTAGCAGCATGTTTTCACAGTGTCCGCTTTAGTAGTGATGACTGGATGTTTAGGAGTAGTACCAAGGATGGGTATGCAGACCAAGGTCACTGCTGTATCTTGTGTACCATGTTGGGGGTGTGGAAAGTATAAGACTCCACCTGAAAGGAGGAGCAGACAAGACACATGACTCTAAACTGACCAACAATGTCAAGCTGTTCCATTCTATGTACATATTTTTCAGCATAAAGCTGAGGGATCATGAGGTTCAAACCCTCTTCAATGGCTGGCATCCAAGGAGGACTCTGTTTCTTCTCCCTTTGATCCCAGTCCATCTGTACCTGAGTCTATTTCCAGGATCCAGTTCCTGAATCTTGTTCCTGTCTGCTGTTGAGTCCAGTATGGGACTTCTGCCACATTATCAGTGGTGACAGTGATGTAGCTGCCATCAGGGGGTTTGGGTTTGATATTGTTTTTTTTTTATATTTGTATATATTTAATTTAATTTTATTGTTACTATTTTCATTAAAGTAGTTTTGGTTTTCTTTCTGATCCACAAGTGCCTCTCCCTTATTTCCTTTCTTTTCCATATGGTGGGAAGGGGAGAGGGGAAAGGGCTTAATAGAGAGCTCCTGTCTCGTGTTTAGTGGCCAGCCCAGCTCTGACCCATGACAGCTGTTCTCTTCTAATAATGTCCCTTCCTTCCTTCCTTCTTTCTTTCCTTCCTTCCTTTTGAAAGGATAACTTTGTTTACAAAATCAAGCCCATGCAACTTAAGAAATGCCAGAATCAAGTTTGCCTGTGCATGTTTAATTGAGTTCTGTTCTGGTTTTGCATTATGATGAGTACTTGATACAATGACTACATGTTTTTTACTCACAGGTGCCTGAGATGGATTAGGATCACTTGCTGGGCAGCTTTTCAGTATTCTGTTTTATCTTCATAATCCAGCATGTGGCCCCATGTCTCTGGTAATTGCATTATATTCAACCTATGTTCTGGATACTTAATTATTAATGTAATTGGCAGGTTTTTGGTGGCACTCATTGCTATGGTTAAGAGACTCATGAATAGTGGTGAATTCTGTTTTCCCTCTCTGACAAGAGGGAACATTGTTATCTTAATTTTTCAGGTGGAACAAAAAGACAGGAAGATTAAAGTCCAGAGGTTCCACTAATTTCATCCACGAAAGATCTCTGCTAATTGCCCTTGTGGAAAGCTGATAGCATTAGCAATAACCTTTATGTGGTCCAGTGCTGACAAATCCTCACCATCCACTGTCACAGCTGTTTGCTGTTGGGGGAGGAGCTGGAGACCCAAGCACCTCCCAAACCCTTTGAGGCAAATGTGCCATAGACAAACACAAAACTGCTCATCCCATCCACAACAAATAGTCCTTGGGCAGTCAGCTCACCTACTCCTCATCATTGCCTCCAGATGAAGAGGGAAGTTTCATCCTGGTGCCACCCAGAGCGAGCCAAGGGGAGGCTCTGCTGCCAGCCCTAGTGACCATCCCCAGCTGAGCAGCAGCAGCCTTAGGCAACAGCTGCTGGGTGATGCCAAGGCAGCCAAGTGAGGACCATGCCCAGAAAGCACAGGCTCTTTGAGGATTTTAACTGCTTTCTTTTGCTATTTGTGCTCAGACTGTGATCTTAGGAAGGTGTGTAACATAAGCAAATTGGGGTTGATTTGCACAGGAATAGCAGATGATCTGTTAACCTTCCAAGAAGAGGAGGCCAGGGTACATGTTTTTCCTTAAACTTGTTCTTAGAAAGAAAAAAAAGAAGAGTTGGATAAGTATATAACCTGCAGGAAAATCTGCCCAGAATACTTCAGCCCAACAGGTTGAAGTCTTGCAAAAATGTGAGCAGATGAAGCAGGGAAATCCTGGATGACTTTACTATTGAGCAGTTCTTGTAGTGGCCTTGCTGCTAACAGGAAGGCATATATACACACATATGAACACAGACAAAGAATATATTTGTGTGCACAAGCACAATAATTAGCAGGATGCTGGATGTCCATTCATTTAATTTAATTGTTTTCTGTAGAGCTTAATCTTTCAGACAGTTCACTGTAATGCTGAGTGGATGGAAACAGCAGGAGTTTGTATAAAATTGGTGTAAGTTTTCAGCTACTGAGAGCAGAAACCATCAGAAGGCAACGCTGAATAAATCCAGAGGAATACCATGGCATTAATTGTGCACTGTACTGAGCACACCTACTGTGGCAGAAGGTGACTCCCACCCCAGTGATGAATGGAATCTTGAATGAACTAGGACCTCCTCATGCTTCACCAATGCAGAATTGCTTCAAACTTCATCTCATGGTCTACTTCAGATTTTTTGAATTTAAATGGTAAATGCAGAATCGTACAAACAACTGAAGTAGAAATCAAAGGAGCACACTGTAGTCGTTTCTCTTCTGGAAATGTGGTAACATCTTTGGACTAAAATACTATGAGACATGGATTAAAAATCATTTACCTAAGTGACAAAAATCCCAGTGTTACCCTTTTAAAAAAGTGACCTGCCAGATCTCTTGTGTATTAAAGATATTTTTGTACATAATCTGTGTAACGCATGTGTCAGTAAGGGCTCAAATTTACAAGAAGAGTAAAACAATAATCCTTCTGAGGTATGTTGTCCATGTCAGTTGCATGCTTTCTGTACATATGCAAAATTCAGTGGAAACTATCTTAACAGTTTTCCTTCTTATTAAACAGTTTTCCAAAATCTATAATTCAGTGAGACATGAAGCAGTTGCCATTTTTTGCTATAGAGTCCTGTTCCACAAACCCCACTGTGAATTCAGCGGGGCATTTAGCACTGGCCAGCTTTTGTTTTCAGTTACTGTACATGAAATAACTTGCATTTTCCTGCTAATGAAACAAACCAAAGAGTAATAAAGTTGTTCACTATTTTAAAACCTTAGTTTGGATTGTGGCTCTGAGATTTCAATGCAGAGAATTGTTGAGGTGCCCTCAAGTCCAAGTGTCTCTCACTGCTAAGTGGCTGTACGCTTTTATCTCCTGCACATGAACACACACAAGTTACAGTGATGTTTAGACATAAGTTGGATAACATCACTAAATTCTTATAGGGGATCTGAAATGTTCAATGAGCTGTCTGTCTATTAGGGAATTATGAGTTAAAAGGCAGACTGGATGCTTTGGTCTGAAGACGGTGAGCAATACCGGATGCAAAAGCAAGGTGGAAGATCAGATCCTGACACAACATTCCCCTTATCTTCCTAGTGTGATTGTTGCTTTTTAGGAGCCTTACTTTTGCAGAATGGTAAGAGTTTTTGCCCCTTGCACAGTTTATTGACTGATAAGCCTGTCAGCAGCACTCTGGTCACAGACACTGATCTCAAAAGCCTCTTGGGACTTAGAGCGCACTGTGGTCCTGACAGCACGTTAATTTGCATGGTGCCCGCCATCGCTGCTCCTGTGTGAGCCCAGCTGGGCTTGAGAAGCTGGGTTTTGTTCAGCAAAGCAGATGACATTACTCCTGAGATGTCCAAAATTTGTGGGACACAAGTTGCTCAGGATGAAGTGTCTGGGTTAGATGCAGTGGTGTGGGGCTGCAGCACTCAAGAGCTCCTGGCACAGCAGGGATTGTGGTGGGGTGACACCAGGGCATGATGGGCAAGTCCCTCTGTCTTTTGGAAAGGCCAGAATAGGGGTAATGAGAAGATGAGTCAAATCTATTTCAAACTGTGGCTTCTGGCCCCTGCTTAAATATGGCTTGTGCTTCTGAGGCCATCCTCGTACTGTCACTGGTTACTTGCCTGAAGAGCAGGGTATTTATCCTCTGATATGACATACAACACCCAGCTCATTTCTCATATTATTATTAAGCAAACTACAACACAGTTTTTAGAAAACCACAGCCCTACCCTGCTTCCTTGGCCACCTGCCTCCATCCTGCTCCACAGAAAAAGGGAAATAACTGGATTTATCAACATTGTGGGAATAAAACATGATGTCACATTAATCTGGAGAAATTCTTTCAAATAAGAGGAATTTCAATTTAACAGATAAAATAATGTTTTCGGAAAACAAATGAGTTGAGTTTGGACTCTCTTAGTGTAGGTCAGCCAGTATCCCATAATCAGTTGTATCAGGGTGGGTTTGCACTGCTGAAACCAGGATGAGTTTTGCTGCTTAGCTGCAAACAAGCAGGTCAGACACTTCTGCTTTTCTGTGCTTGTATTTTTTAGCTTTTTTAACAAGACGAATTATTACCAGAAAAATATTGCTGAAATCATAGTCAAGAACCAGCTACAAATATCTGCCTTTTACAGGAAAACGCTCCATACCTCTCCCTTCTGCACCCACAAATATGAGATATCTCATCGGCTCTTGTTGATCACATCAGAGCAAGGAGCACCGTTTTGCAGGGGGAGGGAAGGACCAGTCAGCAAAGTGACAGTGTTGCATGGGGTTTGTTTTGCTCTGTGAAACTTTGTGTCAACAGGCTGACAAGGCTTTCAGGCTGTGCAAAAATGTGCAACACATTAATAATCCTGATATTTAATGAATTTTAAGATGAATTTTAGAATGAATTTGTGCTGGTGAAATCAGTTTTGTTAGCTGCTGAACAACAGCATGTGTTCACAATTACTTGTGGAAGTACAATGTTGAGCAAGCAGAGAGATGTTGGATTTAAACCAGCATGTTCCAATTAAATACATGGCTGATAACTACACAAGTGGATACTTGTAATAATGGTATTGTCAGGAAACATCAGACAGGTGTTTGAAGACATGGTGAGAAGGCAACTTGAGGGATGAAATCATGTACTCTGTGATGTCTGTGAGGATCTTTTCACTGCCAAAGCCCAGACTGAGAGCGTGAATGGGAAGCAAGGGAAAAGGTCATGGACTTCTGACAGTGGAGGTTTGCAAGGACTCTAAATGTGCCAGGACAGCAAGGTCTCAAGGCCTCGGTTTATTCTCCTGGTCTAGAAAAAGAGGGTTTGTTCCTATGATGGAATACTGTGGAGACAGTGTCAATCCCTGCATGTAATAATTGCAACTTTAAACCATCTTGTTTGGATCAAATTTCTTAAGAAACAAGTTGTTAAGAGTATGAATTGCTTCAGCTGAGGACAAAGAACATTGTATTTTCAGAGATGTTCCTCAGAGAATAGTCCAGGATCACCAGATTTTTTACTTTGGAAGATGAGGATCACTTGCTTATTTTTTCATTTTTTCAGGGAAGAATCACAGAATCACAGAATGTTAGGAGTTGGAAGGGACCCCTAAAGATCATCTAGTCCAAATCCAAACCCACTGCCACAGCAGGATTCCCTAGACCAGGTCATATGGAAGTGCGTCCAGACGGGCTTTGAATACCTCCGTAGAAGGAGACTCCACAACCTCTCTGGGCAGTCTGTTCCAGCGCTCTGGCACCCTCACTGGGAAAAATTTTTTTCCTGTATTCACATGGAACTTCCTATGTTTCAGCTTGCAACCATTTCCCCTTGCCTTGTCACTGGTCTTCACTGAGAGGAGCCTGACCCCATCCCCTGACACCCACCCTTCACATATTTATAAGCATAAATGAGGTCACCCCTTAGTCTCCTCTTCTCCAAGATAAAGAGACCCAGCTCCCTCAGCCTTTCCTCATAAGGAAGATGTTCCAGCCCCTTCATCATCTCTGTGGCTCTGTGCTGGACTCTTTCAAGCAGTTCCCTATCCTTCTTAAACTGAGGGGCCCAGAACTGGACACAATATTCCAGATGCGGCCTCACCAGGGGAGAGAAGAACCTCTCTTGACCTACTAACCACACCCCTTCTAATACAACCCAGTAAAACCAGATTATTCTTATCCTTTGAAACTGCCCTGTTTTATGGCAATTTCTGAGGTAAAAAATGAAGTAAATTGTTCACTTGTCAAAATAAATCTTTTGCTTTATATAAATTTCTTTTTTATGGAGTGCATTTGGTAATGGATGGATAAGATGTGGACAATTCATCCCACCAATCCACCTGCTGTGGTGTAGGCTAATATGCAATTGTCCACCAGGAGACCCAACTCTGTGGTATCCTTCAGGAGAGTGTCGAAGCTTTGAATAAACTTCAGTCATGTTATTGTTATTGTCGTGTATTGGAGAAGAGTTCCTGAGCTTCCTGAATTTGTGGATATAAGGCACAAGCAAAGCTTTTTTCTCTGTGAATTATAGCCACACCACAGAGACCATCCTTTTCTTTCATGCTCTTGGCCACCAGCAGCTGTGCAAAGGGACAGATGGGGATTCCCAACTCACTTTCCAAGTTACTTCCCAAGTTTCTGCCATTGCTGAAGGGGACTTAGAAAACCCTTTGTGAGTCCCTGCTGGTGGAAGCCTATCTTGACTTCCTGGGTCACTGAGTTTACTGACCTTGTGGTAGGTCATTCCCATGAAAATGATCTTATTTCCTAGACAAAGAGGTAGAAAGACTTCTCTAAGTTTATCATAAATCTTGGGGAAAAAATGACCAGAGAGCTGTAGAAATGGAGGAAGAACAAGGAGTTGTTCTGCCTTTCCATCCAGTCCCAGACTCCTTACAGCCAGCACGAATGCCGCAGGACACTGAGAGACACCCAGGAGAGAAAGCACTGGTCAAATCTTTTCTTGTCTCCCTTTTTAAAAATTTGTATGTAGCCAGCTGAAGACATAGAAAGCAGCTAGCTTATTATTTCCTCAAAGTGTCTATTTCTTGGCAGGGAAAATGCAGGTTGAGACATATTAAGACACACTTCACATGTGCCAGGAGCATCAAGGAGATAGGCTTGGAGCAATGTCTACATCCAGCAGCAAACATCTGTCCTAGCCACTGGTGCCACAGGGATAGGAGGGTAAGTGGAAGGGCTGCCTGTAGTCTTGGCACTGGGCAGGACACCCACTGTCTGCTGCCTGTCTGTAACTGGTGCCTCAGGCATCCCAGTCCCACTCCAGGGGTGCACAGCCTTCCCAGTGCTGGGATGAGAGACTGCAAATGGATCTTGACCTCTATTATCCTTTGAAACAGGGATCATCAGTGCTAAAGATGCACAGCTATTCTTCTGGACAACTTTACTGTTCCTTTTTTATTGCTTCTCTGTTCAGGAGACTGCCCAGCCCTGACTCAGTTGGTGGAGTGATTGCAGTTGTCTGAGTTGCTAGTTTTGCCAAGAGCTAAAGGAAGCTCCAGGAAGGGTTAAGTCATGAGCCTGATGATACAGGCTGGATGGCATGGAAATGGCATGATGTGAAGACAACAGAACAGAACAGAATATATTTTTAAAGCTGATAGCTGCTTCACAGGCCTATCCCCTGACTTCCTGATCTTGAGGCCAACTCCTCTGCTGTGGCAGAAGGAGCAAGGGAGGTTAACTGTGGAATTAACCACTCCTCTTCCAGCCAGCACAGTTGCTGCATTGGAGAGACATAAACAGTAAAATGAGGGATTTTCAAGGACAAGTGCTACTGTGAATTCTTGTCAGAGTCGGGGAAATAAAGTGATTTTAGTCCCCTTAGACTTTGGGCTACAGTTAAGTGGCTTTGGGGCACTTAATCTGTGCAAAAAGAGTCGACACATAGAGGGGTGGCTCAGGAAGTATTATTTAAATATCAGGATTACATGACAACTATATAGTTAATTTGTTATTTAAAAAACCCCACACTCCGAGCTTAAGAGCATCTTCTGTCTCAGGTGGTTTGCCAAAGGTTCTTCTTCTTATGAAGCATATGAAAGCATCATGCAGACTTATTTGTCAAATAGTCACACAGCTGACAATGGTATCACACTCACCAGACTCCTGTAGTGCTTCAAGGCCCTCCCGGAGGAGCCCACTGCAGGGCAGAGGGGAAGCTGCTGGGGGGAAGCCGCCATTTCTTGCAAAATTTTCTGTGGTTTAAAAATTTTGCTGCTGAATTAAAATGGACCAAGACAGAAAGAAACCTATTCTATATGCACAAGACTATAAAAATCAGCTCTGTGCTTGCCTTGCATTGCCTGTCCTTCCCCCACACCTCTTTATCATTCAAAGTATGCTCATAGAAAACTTCAAGAGAAGCTGCTAACAACATTATCAACATTAAGAGAGCCAGACAAACCAATGACACAGAATGTAAGTGAAAGGTTACCACTGAGAAAAGCTACACAGATGGTTTTATAGATTAAAAATGCTGGCATTTCTAAACCTCAGGATAGAGGGGGGGAGGTTGAGAGAGAGAGGAGTAACTTATACTTATCCTTCTGGTTTGATATTTCTGTAGGTCCCATCTGCAGTTTGCAAGAATAGGTTTGTGCTTTTGGTTACACTCCCAGCTTGTTCTTTTTGGTGTTTACAGACTATCCCAGATGTCAAGTTCTTCTTTGCAAAGCAAGTTGATAGCTCCTCACAGCAAGAATTGTTCTGTTCTGGGACTGTGCCGAGGCATTTTGCATTTATAAAGTGATTTACAGTCCAGAAAACTCCTGTGAGGAATGACTTTGCTGTTCCTAGGGCAAAGGAGCAGTAGGTCTCTCTCTTGGCTTGCCTGCCTTTTAACTAGAACAAGTTCTTACTTATAGCTGTTGTTCATTCATTCCCTTTTTTCATAAAATTAAATAATTTCTTTTAGTATTTCCCAAACCATGGTCTCTTGTACTATATCAAACAGTGCTTTCAAGGGTGTTTTCCTCTGAAGGCTTCAGGAAGGGAACATATTCTGAGAAATTTTGGTAGTGCTATATTTTGATTTGGAAAAACACATTGACTTTGTTTCTTTGAGAATATTTCTGGTTTTATGAGCAGTGAGATTTTGACAAGCAGATAAAATTCCTAAGAGGGACTCCAAGAGCCTTCCAGAATGTTTACCCAGAGTTGCCATGTTTCAGGAATTCTGACTTCTAAACAAACTACCTTAAAACAGCCACCTCCTTCCTGCTAAGTAATTTAAGTTAAATAAGTGCTACCTCTGGGCACCCAGTCCATGCCTCCTGGCATCATCCCTGCTCCTGGCTCTTCTGCCAGGTGCTGCACCCAAACATCCCCCATCACTGCATATCTATAGTGTCTTGCTTACAGTCCCAGCCAAAAAGAAGGCAATAAAGAGATGTAGAAACAATTTATTTTCTCCTGGTCCCCTAGTTAGTTTGGCTTGTGCTTATGTTTCAGTTTTCTGTCTTTGTGACATTCATGAATGTAATAGAGTTCCTGTAGGCTCTAGAGGTCTCAGGGAGTCACTGCAAAAACAAACTATCCTTGGGTCACCTGCAGCATCTTGCATGAAAGAGCAGCTATTCCAGACAGCTAGCTGTTCATGACACTCCATTTTGTAACTTAAGCCAAAGTAATGCTGCATCTCTGTCAGTGTTTCTGCTAAAATGTTTAAAATTGTGGCTAATGTTTGATGCAAAAACCGCTTCTAAGTGAACAAATGTTATTTTCCTTCTGAGGACTAGAATGAAATGAGTTTCTGAGAAGTGAATAGACAGACAGAACTGTAGAGACTGACAAATGGGCAGATGATAAAATTGGTCCTTTACTCTGACCTGTTTTTAACATATTTCAAAATAGCAGCTTTGGAAGATGGCACTTCTTTTACAGTCCTTTTCAGAAATAATAAGTGTAATTTGATAGAATTTTGGTCTATTTAATCACCACATTACCTTTTAGCAAAGTCTTGTCTCCCATCATTAAGTAATTCACTCAAGGTAACAAGTGAAATAAAGCCAGAGGGATATAGTAGTCTCACATGCAAGCCTTATTTTACAATAAAGAAAAGTGTGGTTAGGCTTTTTCCAGAGGGTATTTTCTGTGTGTGTGTGCTTTCTTGCTTTGTTACAGCTTGCAGAAAGCAGAGATTACAATATGTATCTGATGATCAATATTAAACTAGTAGAGTAAAATGTCAAGGAGAAAAAAAATTTAAATCATACTATATTTCAACACCAACAGAGAAAATCCCAGCATTGTTAAATGGAAGCAATAAAACTAGCAATTGTTATTTAGTTTTAAGTAATGAACCAAATAAAGAATACAGAACTTGCTACATTGCCTCCCAAATGAAGCCTATTGCACTGCTGCTGAATGTTTGTACAATCTTTAATTTAAACATTTTCTCTTCAGGTCTTAATAATAGGCATGGGTAGTTGCAATTTACTCCCTCTTCAAAGGAAAAAAAGGAAAGAGGAAAACAAAATGGTTTAACAACTCACATGTGAACAGAAGTGACTCATTCAGCCAGACGAGATTGTTAGGGTTGAGAATTTCAGTCAGAGAATTTCACCTCTCGATTTATCTTTAAGCCAGGTAAGGGCAGGATTAGCATGTGGGCTCTCCAAAGCTGCTCCCCCAGTGAGAAGGAAGAGCCATTCATCACTGTTTACTGGGCCTTTGTTCTGCTGCAAACCCTTGCAGAGAAGAAATATAAAGACTAATTTGTGTTTCTCAAAAGGAGACCAACATGCAATCTCATAGATGCTTCAAGGATTTTATTATTATTATTATTATTATATTTTTAATATACAAGCAACCAAGGAAAGTGTTTAGAGGTGAATGTTAATATATTCCACTCCTCATGGCCCATAGGATTCTCAATTCTCAGTTCAGTTTTTTCATTATGCATCCTTTGTTTCTGGAATTATTATGATAGTTTACTGGTTTGAAGGATTTTAGAGTTGCAGTCATAAATAAGAGGAAATCTTAACCTTGAAACTTGAATGACAAAATAATCCTATTTGAAACAACTCCTGAGTGGCACATGGAGAAGAAAGAAAGAAATTAATTCCCTCTTTTCCTGCACATGACTACCTCGAGCTCAAGCTGCTGTTTAAAACTGATCATCAGATAAAATACCAAATTTTAAAATGTGTGGCTCTGACTTTTTCATGGAGGAACAGAGGTGGTCTGGGGTATTTATTACTAGCCTGGGGACCTATGAATGCATGACCCTCTGTTTTACCCCTCCCTTTGGGGCACTGGTGCTTACAGCTCCATAGGCAGGCAGGAATCTTTTTGAAAATCTTCAACTCAGACACTCACCTGTAAGGTAAATAAGGAAATTTCTTGTTCTTGGGCTACATTTGATTTCTTTAAATATTTTTATTCTTTGGTTTCTGTTGTGCTTTTGCAGTGAAGCATGGCTTGTTATTCACCCACTGCACCAGAGGCAGGACCTGAATGGAGATGCTTCTGCTTTGCAGGGGTGTAGATCCTTCTTCTGGGTGCTTGCCCACTCACTTGGGTGGCTGTGATGGCCAGGCCAAGCACAGGAAAGAGTATTTTGGGGAGGCTGGAGTTGTGGAGGACACTCCCCTTATATCCTGGGACTTGACTCACCTGTGGCTACGAGAGCTTTTCTCTTGATCCATCCTTGCTCTTGTCAGTTCTGGGTAGCTGGGAGATCTCAGCTGCTTCCTTCTGTGACCCACAGTGTGGCTTTCCGTGGGATATGTAAAGACAGAGTGTACAGGCTGTTTACAGACTACTGAAACCAGGAGCCTGTGACAATGACATCTGGAAAATGCATCTTGAAAAGAAGTCCAGAAGAATTTGAGTTTGGTTTGCTTTTGCAAGGGAAACCAAGAAAGAATATGTTTATAAATAAGATATTATGGCAAGGAGTGTATTAAGAGGTCTATCACAGCTATATAGTACCTTGAGGTAAAAGAATATTGCTAAAAAACTACCAGTACTTACACCTACACAATTCTTTTCATCCTCTAGGATCTGTTTCAGGTAGACTCATACATATATTGACATTACACTTTTTTTCCAGATTAATCTAGGAAACATATGGTAAGAGAGTATTCATTTGTCTTCCTTATCCATTGCACTGAAAATTTCTAATACACTCAAATTATTGGTCAGCCAGTAATCTGTAAACTGCAAGAGGATGGCCATAAAAATTAGGATAGGAAATTATTTTCCAAATTATGCCACAGACATTTTCCTCAATCAAAGTTAAGTTAAAGGAAAAAGCAATTAGAAAGGTATTATTTAAGCCTGAGTATAAACAAGGCAAAGAGACAGTTCTTGCTGCCAGCAACAAGACTCTTGGGATCTATCAAATATCAAATGGTGAAGATAGACTCTTTAAAATCTAGGACCAATTAAATATCCAGACAGACTACCGTTTAGAAGAGACTAGAAATGTCAGGTATGTATAAAAATTTAAGGCAAGTTACCAATAGTTATGAGCTACATTGCTACTTTTGAAGCTGCAATGCCAGGTCTGTATGGCAGATTAAGAAAAGTGAGCCCTAAATCTAACTGATTACCTAGTGAAATTCAGAGGTATTACATGATTGAAGACAGTGAGAAGAAAACATTGTAATAAAACTAAACCATGAGTGCCTACTGTGCTTACTGTTCTGACAGAGAAACTATCTTAGGGAAAAAAATAACAGATGTGCTTATACATATCTATACAAAACACTAGAAATTTTAATAGAATCCATCATCAACATTAATGGAGAAGACTTGCAGCCACATCAGGTAACCGGGAGTGTGTGGGCCACAGCTGGAAGTACTAAATCCGGCTGCAGCCATCATAATTTTCCTAATAATCCCTTGCTTCTTTTTAACCAAGGACTACTGTGTACCTTCCTAAACCTGAGGACCAGCATAGGGTCACTCTCGTCACCCATGTCTATGTCAGTACATAATCCAGGAATTTCAAGCAATACTTCCTACATCTTAGGATCCTCCATCCTTGCCCTACAGCAGGGGCTATCCTTGGGATCTCCATCATACTAAGCTGGAGTTACACAATGAGTAATACACTCAGCTGTGCAATGATTTATTTTAGGAGATTTTAACACCTTCCCCAAAGAGAAACAAAGTTAATCTGTTTTACTAGAAAGTACATAAGCAAATAAGAAGAAAGTTGAGAGAGTCAGTAAAAATGATAAAATGGAAGAGTCTTCTACCTTTTGGGAAGTGTTTTTGAGTCTATTTCAGATTAACTGTGATCAAAATGTATTTTGATCCTCAGAAGGCAAGAGAATGCTTTTGTCTCAGGTCTTTGCTCGATGACGAAGGTTAGATTTTTGTATCTACAGATCTGACCTGAAGCACCAGAAGTGCTCAAAGAGGAAGGAGAATGAGGAAAGCAAGGAGGAATTATTTACCACTAAAGGGCAAGCATCTCAATGCAGGTTAAAGTTTGTTTTCTTTCAGCTGCTGTCTCTCATCTCATGTTATCTGATCTGGCATCTAGCTTACAGCTGGAGACAACCTGCGCAATGAGGCATAACAAAGCCAAGACTTTGAAGGGAATTGCTTCCCTCTACATCTTTGGCTTATACTTAGTGCCAGGGAGGAGAGAAAGGCATAGGTGTGCAGTCTGAAGGCTTTGTCCCTTGCTAGGAAAAAGAGGAGGAACCTGAAGTTGGGAGACTTGGGAAAAACTCCAATATTTATAGGGACCACTGAACAGGAAAGGTGACTACATATCGTGAAGGAAGGTATCCTCTGTCTGAGCCAGTAGAAAGGAAGAAATGCTATCACGAATAAAGCATTTCTTTGGAAGAAAAAAGCAGAAGAGAAGAGGATGGTATCCCTGCCTAGAAGACAAGATGAAAAGGCAGACCAAGAAAGAGTTGTCCATTTAGGTAGGGAAAAGTAGTCATAGTGGGAGAAATGATGTAGTTTGCACCATAAGAGGAAGCAGTAAATAAAGAATGTGAATGAAACTCTTTAAGAGAGACAGTGGGACTTAGTCGCTGTTACAGCTAATGCCAAGAAATATTAATTTACCCCACCAGGTATTAGCGAATATTAATATTACTTTGTTAGCAATCTTTCAGTACCACTGGCAATTTGTTATGCCTTTTCTGGAGTGAAATAAAAGAACACAGTTCCTAGCCCTACTGATTTTATATTTTTTATGAGCAACATAATCACTTTTAAAAATAAAATACAGTATGAAAAAGTAGTAATTTACAGCTAAAACAACTATTTTCTGTTGCTCTCATTAAGCCCATTTCAAACACCTGTCTACTATTCAGTCTTTTGAAATTGTAGGCCACAAATAAGCATATTTGAAGTGAATAATTAGCTATAATTATTGTTTCTTTGTATTATTTTGGGATGTTGAGAAGATTTGTTATGTGAGGGCGTCCTTTGTGAGGAGGGAAATAGTCATAGTGATGCTGAAGCTTATGACTTGAATCCTCATATTGACTGGAGCATCCAGTGAGAAGAGCAAGAAGAAATTAAAAGGGTGGTGCTTGCAACAGTAGATTTCACCAATGACAGATCTCAATATGGTTTAATTACTGTTAAGTTGTAAATAATTTTTATGAAATATTTACATTTTTATGTCTTCTAAGGTCCTCAATAGTTACAAGGTCTTTCATTCCCCAAATTTACTGTAATGGTGTGTACGTTTAAAAACATGTGTATGTACAGTAATCTTTAACGTCACTGATCCTCTGCATAACAAATTAGAATTTTCACTATTGTAAATAAGACTGATGTGAGATTAATAAGCCAAGCCAGAAAGTATTGATACATGGAACTGATGTAAAGCAGGTTAGAGGAAAAGCTAATTAACATGCTTGAGTGATTTACAGTCTAATCCTATGCAAAACTTTTGAAACCAAACTTGTGAGCACTGAAACAGTGAATCCCAGCTGAAGTATTAAAAGCAGTGTTTCAAATTCTGCCATACTTTGTTTTCTCAGGACTTCTTAATATTGCAGTAGGTGTGATTTTGCAGACTAAATATAGTCACTGGTATGTATTTTAAAGTTGGATTTAATGTCAAATCTGTTCATGAGGATTTTTTTAAGAAATGAGTGGATTTCTCCATCAATTTGCAAATCTAAACTATTCAATTCAAACAGTAACTGCAGCGGTGTGAAAAGCTATTTACAGGTCTGCAGCCATCTCCGGTTTCATCAATTTGTTTTTCAGTCTTTGTTGGTATTTCTTGTTTCTTATGGATCTCCTGGGACAGCTTCTTGCTTGAGGAGAGAATATCAATAGCTCATTCATCCTCCAGGATGTTTCCTCACAACAATGAGAATACTCCCAAATTTAATCTAGTTCTTTTGCCTCCCTTCTGTAAAATCAAGGAAAATGTAAAAAAAAAAAAGTTATTTCAAGATACATAAACATCATCTGAATAAAGCTGTTGTGTAATAACAGCCTGGTATTACTTGGTCTGTACAAAGAGATATTAAAATAGACCAAAACTGTCAAAAATCCATTAGTGACATTCCAGACCATTTTAGGCACTAAAGTCCAGAGTAATGTAGATGTTAGACGAAGCTCATCTGAGAAAGACTTTTTGCTTTGTTTTATTTTTAAATTTACTGACATATTCCTCAGACTTGTAACTGAACTTTGTGTACCTGTAGTCTAGTCTGCTGGAATGTTTAAGAACTAGTTTCTATTTTCAGGCCCTAGCATATTTCTTACTCCATGCAATATAAGAATGTGCTGGGTTAGTATAGTTTGAAAAGCAAAGGTAAGGAATGGATGCAGTATTTGTATTCTAGATGAGTTCTAGAGAGAAATAGACTTGAATTAGGTGGAGGACTTAATTTTTCTAAGATGTAATACATGAGAAAAGCACCTGTTCTTCATTCTTTACTTTCAACTTATGAGATAATATGATCTCTTTTATCTGAGGCATGCCTATCAGGGGAAATTAACTATCAGAGCTATTCTGGATTAATTTGCCACATAGATGCTGGGTTAATATCAAATAGAAAAAGGGCATTCTCATTCCAGAATTAGAGTGTGCACATAACGGAAAGTGTCTTGCAAACCACCTCCACGTTCTACTAATGTCTGAATTTAATCTAGATTCATTTCCTTCCAGGCATCCTGGGAAAAAAACATTCTTTTTATTTTCATAATAAGACTTCACAGTAGCTCCTCTAAACCTGGCTCGGAAATGTGAGAATGGGAGAATTACCTGTGTACCAGTTTAAACTTATTTCCTTGTATTTTCTACTTCAGTTCCTATTTGGATATTCTGGAGTTATTGAGCATCAGTATGCTTGGAAGCACATACAACAGACATAAGATCTGTGCTGAACCCATCTGAAAAAAAAAGTGGAAATAATAAAATAATTTTCCCTGTAACAGATCTATAACAAAAAATAATATTCAAATCATAGTTGAAGTTTGATGTGATAGCAATGCATAGCAGCTGAGCCTGTGACTTCCCTGTCCACATCTGTAAAATCTGTGAAACTGCTGAACCTTTTATCTTCTGAGACTCTGACAGATACTTTCTCTCTTCGTTAACATAAATGACTACTTGGTAAAGGGACCAGATTCTCATATTAGTTACATGATTATTGTCTAGCATATTGTAGTTTAAGCCAACTTTCCCTCCCCCTTTCCCCTCAAACAAAAAGCTTCTAAAAATCTAGGGGAAATCAGGTGAGAAACTGTATTAGAGAAAATCAGTTCATATATATACAGACCAACAATCTTTTGACCTTTCTTGCCAGAATACACGCGATAAGGGTAATTGCCAGTACTGTTATTCGTTCTCATTTTATTAAGTCTGTTTTTACAATAGGTGTTAGAGATAAGTACTCTGATGGCTATTTCTCCAGATGTCTGGTTTAAAATGTACCATAAAGCACACTAGATGGTGTATCCATTAACACCATATACTGATGAGAATAGCAGATTAACATTAAACACTGTGTTAAAAGGGAAAATGTTTCTAGGTTGCATTTGCTCGATTTAGTCACAGCCATTGGAAATAACTAAAACTAAAATAATTTAAAAAAATATTTCTTTCTATACATGGTCTACTTTTTTATTCTTTTTGTCTTTTTAATTGCAGGGTGCTTTGAGAGTCAGAATAGTCATATTTGGTGCTTCAAATATGTTTATTCTTCCAGAGCTGGGAAGGAATCACAGATATCTGTCTCTACGTCCTCCTCACTCCCTTATTATGCACAGACACTGTCTGCCCTCGCACGTTTGGCTATTTTGTACACCAGGTAGATGCACAGCACCACAATGGGTGTGCACAGTTGTTCAAAAATTGTTTTTTTCTCTGTTTTTAGTATTGCTGCTCTCAATTTTCGTCTTTGAAAGTCTCCTATGTATCCCAAGGCTAACTGTTGGACCCATCCTGCAGAGAAACAACCTTTTAGCCCCTGGGAGGAGTCAATAGTCTTTAATTCTAAGAATCCATGATGGTTTTTATAAAGCACATTTTTAAATGTTCTTTCAAACATTATCTTTCCTTTTTTTGCTCCCTCAAGAAACCCCTGAACATTTTATACTTTCTATGTGTATAGCCTTGTTGCCATCACCACTATGCCTTTCAGCTTTGGTGTTCTGCTCTGTCTTTTTCTATAACTCCTAAACAATAGTCTCCAGCTACTTATTCCTTCCTTTTTTTACCTTCTTACCTCTTTGTTGAATCATTTCTCCTTTCTATCTCTTCCATCAAGTATTTTGTAACAACAGCAGTATCTGATTAGTCCCTGTGATTTCCTTTCCTAGTAACTTGTATAGAGAAAACATACTTTGACAGCTACTTCTGGCAGATAATGAGGATTTTGGAGATGGGTGGTCATGTGGTGCTCGAAATCCCTGCTGTAATGAATAACAGCTTTTACCCAATTGGATGTGTTCCATTTCACTTTGTTTAAATGTCTGTCTCAGCTTCACAGACTATAGAGTAGGACTATAGAGTAGGACTGAGTTGCTCTGAAAGGTTTTTAATTAGCACTGTGTTCCCAAACTATCAAAGCAAAAATGTATTGGGAGGGGGTGGGGGAAGAAAGCAAACAGTTAACAATTTTATTTCAAAGCTTTAAACCACTTTGGTTACTTAGCATAACAAGGAACATCATTTGAATGGAGGCTAATGAACTAATTTCTACAGCCCTGTGCTTGTCAAGCATTGTTTTTTTTCCCCTTTAAATCGATACAACACATTGCTTTTAGTTCTAAGCAGTGAGCAGAAATAAGTGAAACATTTTAATTGAAAACTGAGCTTGTATATTCAGCATAAGAAAAAAAAAAGACAAGCAGCAGAAAATGTTTCCTTTGCATCAGCAGATGATGAAAAGTTTTCTCTTGCTCTGTGAGAACGTGAGTTGATTTTTGTTCCTCTGTGTCAGTGTATTATATCCACTCAAAATGCTCCAGAAATAGGTTCTTTTCTCAGCTTTGGATGTTTACCTTATTTCTAAGCGTCAGAGCATGGGACAGCAGCACAACACCTGTCAAGCAGGAGGTTGGCCCCTGGATTTAAACTACTCAATGAAATGGGAGCTCCTGGCATGACAAGGGTAACTAAATTGATTGAAACACAGCCCTGTGAGACTGAATGACTGGTAACTGCCCAACTGCAGCTTTAGGAGATGGCCTTCTGCAGTATCCCACCAGGTGGGAGTGGGCATTGCTTTACTGAAAGGAAAGACTCCAAGAGATTAATGTCTTGGTACCTACATGAAGATACTTGGTAAATAGGTCTTGTCTTCTGAATTGGTAGGTGTTTCTAGCTGCTTGGGGCTGATGCTCAAGTCAGTCATCACCATTTTGCACCCACATTCTTGAGCAGGAATGCAGACATTTGGTGAGTAAAAGAGGGCCCTTGAGCTTTGTGAGGGGGATCTGTTTTTTTCTATCTTCTTGTGCCTTATCCCAAAGCCAGGTCTGGGATACCGGCTGAGGCTAGTTTTCCGTGCAGAGTGGCCATTTTTCATCATCTTGAAAAGCTTCCTGGCAGAAAGGAATTTGGAGAGATGATCCAAACTTGACACGGATGGTTCATAGCCCTACCCCATAATGTTTGTAAGAGATTTTCAACTCAGTGAAAAACTATGAGGTAAAATTTTCTTTAAGGGATTTTACTGCTATGATGAGTAGGACTTATTTTCACCTGTAATATCCTAGGTGTCTCCTGAAACTCTAGAGTTTTTGTCAGCTCAGATGTTAAGATAGGTAACTTTGGGGTCCTTTCCTCCTAAGCAACTGTCTTGGGCTCAACTAACTTTTTCAGCAAAGTTAGCTAATTAAAAATTATCACAGATGCCATGTAGATCTGAGATTGGGGAAGGCAAACTGCTGTTGTTATCGTCTCAATGTCATGAAGTTATTCAATCCTGTGCTTATGTGCTTCTGCTTCCCACAATGCATGGTGACTGTTTGTGTCCCCAGTGTTGCATGGGCAAGTGTTGAGATATGTGAGAAGCCACAGTAGGCGTGAAAGGAGCTTGAACACCCCAGGGCCCATGGGTTTATGGTGAAGAAATAATAATAATAATTTAACAATAAAAAATAATTGTAAGGTGAGTGAAGGAAGGTTCACTCAGGTGGAGGGGAATAGGAGGTGGGGGAAAGGAGAGAATGAAGGAATAGTTACAGTTAGACAAAGGACAGGGGATGAAATTATCATGCAACAAAGTGGGAACTGGAGACATAAAGCTAGAGTAGAGATTGGATGGGAAAAGATGGAAATTCCTCCATTCTCTGCCATGATTGCCAATAACACCTCTGTCTCTGCAGTGACAGGGAAAGCTGCAGGAACACATTGTCCAAATTGTGTTGTAAGGACTGGAGGAGGAAGGTCACTTCTTCCCTTAACTACTAATTTTAAAAAAGGAATGTTTGTGCAGGATTTAAAAGTTCTGTTCAAAAATGTTTCTTTAAAAAGTTCTTTTGAAGTGGTACAAATTTTGAAAAATTAAATGTTTGATGCACTGAAAAATAGAGGAGCAAATTGCTTCATGCAGAGTGATGAATATACCGTTCTCCATTTATAGCAGCTATGTTTATAATAAATATGTTTCAGAATAATGAAATAGGTTTATTAGATAAATTTACATGCTGCTTATTTTCTGCTAGTGATAAAAGTTGTTAAGGATTTCCTGGTCTTTTTTTAGTATTCCTTTATGGCTAGTACTTCTCACAAAATTCTTGCTACTGTGCAAACGCTATTAAGATATGCATTTTGAAACAGGCTTGTTCCATCTTCTGGATAGAAAATAGTAGAAGAAGCCAATGTTGGTGAGTAAATATAGAAGGCAGACCAGCCTTTGAATTTCCTAACACGTAACTGAGTAAATTTTTCCATGTAAACCAATTCTGTAGCAGAAAGATTTTGTGGTGTCACTGGACCTGGCAGTAATAGCTACTTCTTTCCTCTCTGTCTTGAAGTCTCAACATCTATCAAGTTTACCTTCCCTTTCAACAATAAGCTTGTTTCAAATCAATATCTTTTTCTTTGGGTACAAATGGATGTTCAGCAAATACAAACACACAGTCAAAACCACACCAACACAAACAGACAGTAGTGGCATGCTTTAGAAATGCTGTGTGTTTTACCAATATGTTTCAACATATATTTTGTCTTGGTTTGATAGTATTGAAAGTTTAGGGCAGGAACTGGGAAAGTTTTGAAGCACTGACTCTAGATACAACTTTTTATTAAAGCAACATATTACTGCTCAACAGGAAATTTATCTACTGAACTCATCTACTATTAGTTCTCCAGACCAATAAGTAGTAACTAGACCTAACTTGGGCCTTTCACGTGCTGGAGAGTATACCTGTTTCACCCACCCCTGGAGGGAGCATTAATACTCTGCAGCAGCTGGGAAAACACGTGTGTGCCACCAATTAGGAAACCTTTCAAAGTGTGGCTTTGCAGCCCATCTGTGATCTGCAGACCTCAGCTTGGGAACCATTATTCTCTACTAATAGCACCTGGGGAGCAGGAGGGATGGAAAACTGTGGGGTTTGAGGGAGCAGAGTCTATTAAATGCTATGGCAACAGGTAGCAAAACAGTGTTCTCCCTTTCTTCCTTATTAATTAGTAGCTGTTAGCATCTGGAGTTGACTCTCTGTTGGTGGATGTAATTTGCTGCATTCCATCTTGTAATGGTACAAGAAAAATGAAGAACAATGCAAGGACCAGCCAAGACAAAAGAAATACTAGGAGTGAGCTACTGTGTATTTATTTTGCAATACCATGTTTAAAATAAAATTATGCTCCTGGAGGTCCAGAAGTAATATCCCTGACACAGCAAAATTTTCTACCCTGTCTGAAATGGTTTGTTTACATTTTTGTCATTCTTTCAGCAGGAAAGATTCCAATACTGATCTTTTCACTTGTTCGAAATTAAAAAAACAGAAAAAGTTGCCATTGAAAAGAAAACTTCCACTGTATATCCGAGGAAAATTCTTCTTGTTAAGTATTGGTGATCCAAACCGATTAGAAAGGAGAGGTTTCCAGGCAAGCTTTGGTCTGGTGGCATGCTGGTAGAGGGCCAGGGAAGGAGACATAGGTGTAGGGTTGCCTCTGTCCATATGGAGACGTAGGTTCACTGCAGTCCTTGCCCAAAGAGTCAAGAGTGGAATCTTTCTTACCAGAGCTGAATGTTTGAAATTGCCATCTTTCTATTAGATATTATTATTATCAAATCAATTTGGCTTATGGGGTTCAATATTGTTTGGAGAGGAAGAAATGTGCCTGAAGATGTAGTGTATTTGCATAAGCATCATTTCCTGAGGAAGCCAAGCTAAAAAGAAGAATTTTAGGCTTAAATATTGCATATATATACTTGGTGTGTTTGAAGACAGGAGAGAAATTAGACCACTCTTCAATTGCATTGGTATTTTATGCTTGATTGTATTAATATCTTCCATTCAGTGTTCAATTACTACCAAGCTCAACAGAGTTTCCTCACTGACTGGCTGGAGAGGAAAAAGGAGCTGATACCAAGAGATGTCAAAGGAAAGACCTGTCAGCAGAAACTGCCCAGGTTCCAACATAATGTTTCAGGGATTTTATACAAAATTAAATGGGGTGGTTGTTATTCATGCCTTAAATACCAGGGTTTGCCAGGTACCACCCTGACAAAAATAGCAATAATTGTTGTAAACTTCTGGTTGTTCAAAGCATTTTCAACTTTTTGCCCATTTCAGTAGCTGAGAGACTGCATTACAAGTAATTATGTCCCTTTGTAGGACTTTACACAAACATGCATTTTATATGATCCTGATCTGCACAAATTTATTCATGGATTTTTTCTATTGTTGTAGGAATTTCCTGTTGCACATATAGACATTTGCAGAAGGTAAGCTGTTGCCTTGACTTCTCATGATATGTGCCAAAGTGCAACCCTCCATGTTACATCACTTTCGAGTGATTTAATAAGCACAGTTCTGATTACTCATATACTTATGTTTTATTTTGCAGCTTTATGTGGGTTTTGAGTTTGGATGAACAATGCAGCAACTCTGCAGGAAGTCAGATTTTATGAGAAACCAAGAAAATGTGAATTTCTTTTAAAACCAGAATCTGCAGATTATTTATTAGGTAAACAATATAGCTTAATAGAAGTAGGACTCTTCCACTTTTAACTGTGCCTAAACAGAAGCTTCAAAATTTAAATATCATCAGCTTTGCAGAAATAGATTTTAATTGCCCCCTGTGTTTTTAATTTGTGTACCAGCTTGACCTTGAAAGCCTGCTAAAGAGATAAAACTATTTTCTGAAAATGCAGAAGAAATAATATAAGCAATGGGAGCTAGGTGATGATGGGCATTTGAAAATGTCGCTAGATACCTGTCTGCATTTTTAGGCACCTAAAATAAAAATGCATTTTCAAATCTGTAAAGCAATCAGTTGCTCATTGGGCCTCTGTGATGGCAGATTTAAAGATCTGCAGGTGCGCTAATAAGAAATCAGCAGGATCTGAAACAACACAAATAGCTATGTTATACAAAAGGACTGAAACCATAAACTGGTATAGGCTGCAGGAATGAAAAAGTGCCTGGGGAAGCTTGAGGAGCAGAAGCTCCATAGGGACCTTAGGGAAATGTTTGAGTAGAGGTGGGTTTTATGTTCTTTCGTTGTTATCACTACTGTTTGGTAATATGTTTTCCATCAAATAATCTTAGAATTTTTTTTTCAAAGCTCAGATTCAGCAGTACAATGGATGGCAGTGGATTAAACCCTATTGACACATATAAAGCAATAGTGAGGTATTCGGTTTTTCTGTTTGTTTCTTTGCTATTTTTTAAACTATGCTGTAAGAGAAAAGGCTTGGTATTCAGACATTGTGTGGGAACATGCAGATTATGAAGGGGAGGAAAAAAATCTATGCAAACCATGCCAAAATAGTCTTAATTACTACAGTGGCTTTTAGTGCCCAAGTGATTGAGAAGGAGAAGAATGGTAAAGAAAGTGAAAATGAAATGAAGGTGAAAGAACACAAAACTAATTCAAATGTTTTTCTTTATCCAGTCTGTGGTCTCTCTACATTAAAAAGATGTTTTTAAAGTACCATTTCATGCAACAGATACATGGTACCTATACCAAAGGTAGCATATTACTTTGCAGAACCAAGTTATATATTCCCTGCTGCAGGATTTTTCTGGCTGTAATTATGGAAATTCATTTGTGCTTCATTTATAGCTCTATGGCCCACTGTGCTTGCTTTAGACTTTTAGCCTGCAAGAATAATGACAACCATTCTATGAGAATGAGGTTGTAAATAACTTTTTCAGTTTGATGTTTTTTCCCAGCATTCTTCTTGGAGAGCATTTGAGAGAGCTGGACCTGGAGCACACTACTTCACCACTCAGTCCCTACAAGTGCAACTGGTATCTTGTTTTTTATTTGCCTGTGTTTTTAAGACAGTTCTTCTGAACTCCCAGACACTGTCACTTTGCAGATATCTTTAAAACACATGTAGAAAGCAATTATCTCCTGGCCAGAATGACACACAAGGTTGAAAAGCAGTTTTGGATTTCCTTCATTAATATACTCTGATGAGAGTTTTACAAATCCTATTTAAAAAAACCCAGATTAGTGAAAAACAAGTAAAAGATCTAAAAGTGTGGCATGTGTTTACATTATCTGTGGAGCAATTAAAAGGATTTTCCAGGAGACTCTGTTTTATCAATACTGAATGTGTCAGTCATGCTAAACAATAGAAAACAGAGAATGACCCATGGTGGAGAAAACTCAGTAATTATATGACTATAAATGACAAACTTTATTAGTCTTTTAACTAAGAGCTATTTAAATTATTGTTTCTTTTTTTGAAGGTAAATGCACAGAACTTCAGCCAGGTTGTTCAATGTTATTGCTTCTTATATCTACAAGGTCTTTAACAGAGAGCATTATCCTATCTTCTAATTTGCCTTGTGTTTTAATTTATGGATGGAAATGAACCATCTTTATTTGCTTTAATTTAACCAGAAGGGCACAACAGTCTGACTCTGGATTGAATATATGATAAACTTTTAAAAAGGAGCACATGTAGTCAGAACTTTGGATTAAATCCTATGACAGCGGGACTGGTCATTTATTGCCATTTTTGATTTACCATACCATTTTCATATGTCCCTGTCCTGGTTTGGGTTAGAATGTCCTGGTTTGGGTTAGAACAGAATTAATTCTGTTCAGTGACTTTATTTTCTAAGTAGCATTCCATCCCATATACATCATATTCAGTATCAGTTGTCCCTCCCCCCCACCCTGCCAGAGCTGCCTGCTAAACTAAACTTCCCCTGTAAAACCTGAAATTCCTGAATCTTAAGTAAGGACCCTGCCCCCAGGAGGAAGCGGAAACCAGAGGGTTTTGGGACCCTGGGTGGGGGGCTGGGATTTAGTGCCGTGCTGGGATTCTATCTGTGCTGGGACAGGGTCTGTACTTGCTAGTAGGGGAACAGCATGGGTTTGCTACTGGGAGCTGCTTGAACTGAGAGCAGGTTTTGGACTCGTGCTGGCGAAAGAGAGCTGATACCGGGACTGAGAGCTGGGAGCTGGCACTGGGACATTTCGGGACGTTTGCAGTTTCGGTGGTGACGTAATTATCATAGAGAGAGGGAGTTGGGTTCGGTATTTGGGTCCTGTATATATTTATATGTGTTTCATTTAACATGGTTACTATTATTAAAGTAGTTTTAGTTTTTACTTTCCAATCCAGAAGCCTCTCTGCCCTTATTGTCCCCTACAAGAGGGGAAATTTAGATTAGAGATTAGGAGGAATTTCTTTACCAGGAGCGTGGTTAGGCACTGGAACAGGTTGCCCAGAGAGGTTGTGGATGCCCCATCCTTGGCGGTGTTCAAGGCCAGGCTGGATGTGGCCCTGGGCAACCTGGTCTAGTAATTGGCATCCCTGCCAATTACGGGGGTTTTGAAACGAGATGATCTTTAAGGTCCCTTCCAACCTGAGCCATTCTATGATTCTATGATTCTATCTCTTCCGGTTGGGGGGGAAAGGAGCGGGTAATAAGGAGCATCTGCCGTGGGTCGGAGTCAGAAAAGCCTCTAACCACAACAGTCCAGTACCACAGTTGCAGGTAAATAAGCAATAATGTGGTAAGCTGTGATGCACAAAGGCTTGAACATTTCTTAAAATTTTAATAGGAAGTATTGTAGTTGTTATAATCTTATATATATATACTGAGTACTAGAAGAAGCAGGAATTTGTAGCGGAGCTCAGTCAACCTGGAAAGTTAATTTCTGCCTTTTTGGAGAATTCAACTGTACTATCTTACACTGCATAGACTTTTTTTCATTTTGTTTTCTTGATTTTATTTATTTTTTAAAAACAGAAATTTGAAGAAGCAAAACAGTCATTGTTTAATATTATCATATGGTTCATAGATTCATAGAATCATAGAATGTCCTGAGTTGGAAAGGACCTACAAGGATCATAGAGTCAAATTCCTCTCTATGCACAGGACAACCTCAGAAATGACACCATGTGTCTAACAGTGTTGTTTAGATGCTTCTTGAATTCTGTCAGGCTTGGTGCCATGACTACTTCCCTGGGGAGCCTGTTTGAATGCTCCATCACCCTCTGGCTGAAGAACCTTTTTCTAATATAAAATTTAAACCTCCCCTGGTTTAATGGTTGTAACCGTTAACTTTTGCTAAGGATAATTGTACGGAACAGCTAAGCTGACCTGCAGAACCAGGGCCTGGAAATACCATCAGCCTCTCTGATGCAAACACCAGCACATAGCATAAGCCAAAATAAAATCATGTGTCTCATACGTACGGTGAGAGGGATTTTTAGCCTTCCCTGCTGCAACAGTCTCTGCATGAGAAGCAGAGGAAGAAGAGAGGAGCAGTGATGATTGGAGAAGGAGGAAGGAGAGACAAAGAGCGCCAAATGGACTGAACAAGTCTTGAGTGCACAGACCTGAGAGAAGCTAGCAGAGAGAGCCTTTTGTCTGAATGGGGCAGTGCTGGCTCCTAATGTCAGCTGAAGAGCATCTCTCCAGGGGAGCAGTACCCAGCTTGAGCTGCTGCCTAGGAGCTCTCCCATGCTGCAGGTGGGTTGTTGCCCAGCACCAACCACTATACCAAAGGTGAATTTAATTGAACTCACCGTGGTCCAAGTGAACCAAGAGTGCTTGGACCACAGTTAACCTGCTGGGGTCTTCTTGACTAGCAAGGGTGAGTCATCTCAGAATTGCAACAGAACTGAAGTGGAGGTCTCGTTCTCTTAAAACAAGACACTTTTTAGGAAGCTTTTGCTTAGGCACTCAGGTAACTCTGACTTAAAATGGAGGCACTGTCAGATTTTTCAACACACTTGGGTTTGTGATGGTTCTTTCAGGCAGGCAGTTTGGTGTTTGGATATCAAGGCACCTGTAAGATTGCTTTTGATGGCACACACAGCATACCAGAGATGATAATTCATCTTCTGCCTGCAGGCCCTGCAGTACCTCCAAAGGCAACTCATTTATAATTATGCTGTAAGACTTCTGGGCCACAAACAAGTCTGATATCTATACCAGAAGCACTTACAGCATTGCTAACAAGGACTGTTTTGCACTTGTCCTATCTGTAAGTAGTCTGCAACATACCTATAACATTCTCAGGTGCCCTTGAATGAATGGCTATAGTGTTGTATGAGGTTGTCAGCATCCGGGCTGACCCCCCTGCATCAGTGCAGATGAGCAGGCTGAGGTTTGCGTGATCAAAGGTGGATGAACATGTCATTCATAGGACAATCTCAAGAGCTCACAGCAAGGGAGTGCATATGCCATTGCCAGAGTCAAGCAATCAGTTGATTTCAGGGACTTTTCAACTGATGCCAGCTTTATCTTGCAGCTAGCTGCTTGAAGACCCTTTAATGGGACCAAGTCATAATCTGGATTTAAGATGATTGACACTGAGGTGCTAATTGCAGAATGAAAAATGAAGCCAGATGGCTTCTGATTCAGGAGATACTTTACCTTAATTTCTGGTTCCCACAGAGGTCTGGACCTGGGCATATAATGGTCTCTGCAAGGTAACCACATTAGATGATTAGGGCACAAGAGTTTGGCATCAGCTATGGCCAGTATCATAGCAAAAATCTGCAGATTCATATGCCATCTGGCCTTCTTCAAAGCTTTTGGCTTTGTTATAGTTTTGGTGCTCAAGTCAAGCAGGGAATGGTTATTGAAATCTGGACTTAGATTTCTTGCCAGAAGACCACCTCTTGCTTAAATGTGAGATACTCCATGAAAGATTTCTACTCTGTTCCTAAACAGTGCAGGTGCAAGGGGGGGAAAGTAACTTTGTGGTTTAACATGTAGTAAGAAGACATTAATTTCTACCTATGGCACCCCTGTGACAAGACTGGGTGGACTCATGCAGCCCTCAAACCAGGGGAGGGTGTTAGTAGTGAGGAAAAGACATCACTAAATCAGAAGGACAGAAAAGCAGTGGAGGTAGAAACACTGATAATGCAGATTGAAATGAAATCCAGGCTTTTGCTATACCAGGTGTCTCTACACACTAACATACTGCTACAGTGGTCCTCAGATCTGTGGGTTTTTTTGTTTGGTTGGTTGTTTTTTTTGCAGGGAGGATCCATGAAACAAAAAGCCATGTAGCCTCACCTCAGTCCCTGGGAAGATTATGAAGCAAATTATCTTGGAGGGATTTTGTCATTGAGAAGGTGACTGAGAACAGCAACTGAGGGAAAATCTATTTCTGTTCTATGAAGACATAAACAGATACGTGAATGAGCTGAAGGCAGTGGAGGTTATTTTCATTGTCTACCATAGTATTCTTACAGCCAACCTGATGAAATACAGATGGGATAAGTGCACAATATGGTGAATAAAAATTTGACTGGACTGCTAGACTTAGACTTGTGATCTACAGTACAAAGTCCAAATGGTGGTCTCTTGCTGGTGAAGTCCCACAGAGATTAATACTGGTGTCAAGAGTGTTTAATATCTTTGTTAACAACCTGGTCATTAGGATGGAGCACACCCTCACTTAGTTTATAGATGACACTAAAGGGGAGCAGGAGGGTGGTTGGTATACCAGGGAGCAGGGCTGCCACTCAGAGACCTGGACAAACTGGAGAAATGGACTGAGGGATACCTCATGAAAGTAAAACCAAATAAGTGTAAAATCCTGCACCTGGGAATAAATGATCTCTTGCACATGTCCAGTACAGGCTTGGGACCAAATGGACAGAAAACAACTTTACAGGAAAGGACTTGTGGGCTTTGGTGAGCAAGAAGTTGAACATGAGTCAGCAGTGAGCTCTTAAAGACCAACCACAAACAGGCTCTACTAACAATGGTATATCTACCAAGACTAGAAAGGAAAGCTACTTTCTCTTCATACTCAGTACCAGTGAGACCATATCTGCAGTAGTAAATCCAGTTTTGGAGTCTCAAGTATGAGAAAGATACTGACAGAGGACTGCCAAGATAATTGTGTACTGGAGCACATGATGTGGGAAGGACTAAGAAAAATGCATTTGTGAAGTCTGAAGAAAGCTACCTGGTGATCTTAATGCAGTCTTCATCTACTTAGGGAAAGCATATAGAGTAGGTGGACCAGATTTCTCAGAAGAGTTTAGTATCAGGCAAGAAGCAATAGACATGGGTTGCAATAATGCAAATTCTGACTGGGTATTAGGGAAAAAAGATCTACAGTGAGAGTAGTAAAGCATGAAAGGTTGCTCAGAAAGCTGTGGAACACGGAGAAAATTTGAGACATTTAGAACAACTGGACAAAGACTTTAGCTAACCCGAATTAGATCTGCTTTGAGTAATTGATTGGAACAGATGACCTCAAGAAATCTCCCATTCTACATTTTGCTGCAATTCTGTGATTTTATTATTCTTGTTTTGCAAGTGGCTTAATGAGAGAAGACATAAATGAAGAAGCAGAATGGAGCAGCTATTCAAATCAATTCCACTATATTCTCTGAGACAGAGGAAGAAGAGGATTGTAGAGATAAGTAATACATTTTGCTAGATCAACAGATGCAGCTGGAAGAGAAGAAGAGAGATAGCTTTTAGTAGGTTTGAAAGAGAAGCAGTGCTCTTTTTCAAGCTGAAAAAAAGTAGAAAACAATATGCCATGCACGACAATATTCTGAAGAGTGAGTTCAGACGGACTTGACACACACACATACACAAAAGACGTGCAGCGAGTGGTCACATTTAATATAAAAGAAAATAAAATAGGCCAAGCAAAAGTACAAGAGTCACAGGTAGAGACTATATACAAGAAAATGGCTAGCACCGCGCTATTGTTAACAAGTATCTTTTATACCTTTACAGAAAGAATAATGACCAATTAGCAAGTGACACTTACACATACAAATTAAACTGACCAATTAAGGAGCAACACTTACTAGTAAAAACAACTACCATAAATGAGGATAAAACAGTGCACTTCAAAGAAATGTGAATCTGATAAGACTGATGCTGTGTGGTGTGGGAAGGATAAGATGTTGAGGCTATGTGAGGCATCAAGGCCTCTGTGTGCAGCTGCAAAGGCTCCTGCTAGGTGACTCCCACTTTCTCTCCCAGGCTATCTAACTGCTTTCTTGTGAGAAACTGACTTTGGCCTTGTCCAGCTTCCCCTGTGCTAGGCCCTAGATCCTACAGCCCACAATAGCATGCCACAACAATTCTAAATTTCATGGTTCTATTTGGCAGTGAGAAAAGGTGGCAGGTACTTTCAGAGAAATTGCTTTTCAGAACATCTGTAGAACAGAAAGAACATCTCAACATCAAAAACAGCCCATGTATTTTACACTGATAATACAGTGTAGCCTCCCAAAGTTTGCCTTCAAACAAACACTTTCTTTAGACATTTTTACATCTAAAAGACAACACACTTCCACAATATGCTGTAAGAATCATGATGAAAAAGAGATTCTAAATAACTATCAAGAAACCTAAGAAAGCTTCATCATCTGGACCGAAAACCTAGAATCCTTATTGATTTCCACCATGGATTCATTAATCACTTTCTGTACAAACACCAATTTCCTAGTCACAAACAACAACATAAAGAATAGACAGCATACTTCCAGAACAAAGGCTGGTACACCTACTTCTGCAATCATTTAATTACCAATCAATAATTTAAAACAGACCATAAAGGTTGGGGTATATACTCAGATCCTGAAACACCAGTGTATTAGCTTTGAGGAAATACTACAACATCTACCCAAATCCTCTCAGAACCACATCATCTGTGAGGCAATTCTGTGAAAACAGACCCCATCTTTAGCCAAACCACCACACTAACATTTACAAAGTCATTTCCATTTCAAAAGTCACATCAGTTGTATGCAGCTGCCTGAGTAACACCTCAGCGTTGAAAAGAATACTAAATTATCATCCATACTTGAAGAAAGTTGGAATTGCTTTCCTTCCTTAGAAAATACATTGGCAGCACGTTCTCTCCCACAACCACCACTCCCTCCAGCCTCACTAAATTCATTGTCCAAAACAAGTTTCATGGAGATCGACGTGCACTGCTTGTTCAGGCCATTGTTCAGGAAAACCAGGGATTTTGGCAGGAGGTCCACTTGGCTAAGCAAGGAATTTCTTAAAGAAATAAAATGCAAAACACTTAATAGGGGGAAACAAGGGTAGACAACAAAAGTGTAAAGGTATCGTTCAGACATCTTGGGACAAAACCAGAATATCTAAAGCCCAGCTGGAGTTAGAACTGGAAATGAACATAAAAGGTAACAAGATAAAATTTCACAAGCACAACAGAAGTGAAAAGAAACTCAGAGAGAAGGTGTGTCCATGTCTGGTTAGGAGAAAATCTAATGATAGACACTATGAAAATGGCTTTTTGTCTCAGGGAAAACCTGCTCCCAGATCTCTGCACACACCAGAGCTGTATGGGAAGGAAGACAGCCAACAGTATATTGAAATCTGTAGGGCTGTGTGGGACTTTTCAGCAGGTGCTGAAAGATATTGCTGATGTGCTTGTGAAGCTGCCATCAATTTTGAAAAATCATGGGTTTTGGGGAAGATCCCTGGTGACTGGACTGATCCTACACCCAACTTTAAAAAAGGCCAGGAGGAGGATCTAGGGAATTGCAGGTTGATCAGCCCCACTTCAGTCCTTAGAAAAATAGCAGAGCACATCAATTTCTAAACACATGAAGGACAGGTAGTAACCAGGAGCATTCATCAGGTTTATCAAAACAAATCATATTTATGGAGATTAAGTTGGACTGAGTACCGGGCTTTATTAAAAGATCATAGCCAGCAGGTTGAGGTGGGCTGGTGATTATTTCCCTTTTTTTGGCACTTGTGAGGCTACATCTGGAACACCAGTCTGACCAACTCGTTTCTCTCCTATGTCCTCAGTGTAAAGAAAATACTGACATATTAAAGTGAGTCTTAGGGATGGTCACCAGAATGACTGGGAGGAGCACAGCTTGTTCAGGCTAGAGAAGAGAAGTCTACACGGAGGTGCTATTGTTGATTTCTACCACCTGATGAGGAAATTTAGAGAAGGCAGAGACAGACACTTCTTGAAGGTGCCCATCAAAAGTACACGCTATAAAAGAGGCGATTTTGGGCACTGGAATCATAAAAAATATTCAAAGCTCAGTTGGACAAGAACCTGACCAATCTGATCTGAGCTTTGAAGGTAGGTCTGCTTTGAACAGGAGTCTAGGTTGTGTGATCTTAAGTTCACTTCTAACCAAAACCCTTCAACTTTTTAATGATTCTGTGTTGAGACATGTTGAGGCAATCTGATTCCTTTTTGTGGTGAAAGGGCTGATGACGCAGATATGGGGGGAGTAGCAAAAGTGTGTTTGTGTCTTTGTGCTCTGGAAACTGAAGGAGTATGGGCTGGACAAATGGACTCCTAGATGAACAGAAAATTGGCTGTCACCAGTCTGAAAAGATAGTAATCAATGACTCAAGGTCAAGGCAGCAGCAAACACAGTGTCCAAGTGTTTGATAATGAGGCTAATAATGTCCAATATCTTCATCAGCAACATGGATGATGACACAGAATGGATTCAAAAAAGCCATGGAATGTTTGGTGGAGTGCACCACAACAGACTTGAGTTTGGGGCATATAGCCAATGAAGAGAGATCGAAGGAAATAGGGTTTTTTTCAGTCTGCTGAAGAGGATCCATAAGGGGGAACTTAAAAACAGCCTTCAACAGCTTAAAGCTTAAGACAGCTTTGTATCTTTACACAAAGCCAACAGAGCCACAATCTTCTAGTAGACAGCAGATGGTATAAAAATGGGCAATGGCTGCAAATCACAGCTTTGAAGGGTCAGGGTGGACATCAGGAATGACTTCACTGGGAGCATAGGGCAACAGTGGAACAGGCTTCCCAGAGAGGTGGTGAATCTCTTTCTTTCCAAGTTTTCAATACTTGCTTGGCAAGACAGAGCCACAAAGTCTGATTTAGTGTTTGCCACAGACCTACTTAACCATGACTCAGAACTAAGTGAGCAGTCTTCCAATCAAAATTTCAATGGTTCTGTGAACCATACTGCATCTGAGCAACATGTGACACTTGCCAGCATGTCTCCATGACCACCACAGTAAATGTAGCTCTACAGAAGCATTAAAACCTCTGACTCCTGCACAAGGACATCCCAGAACACACTATGCACTGGCTAGAGAGACAGATACCCATGCAGTTTCCATGGCAGTAAAATAATAACCCCATACTGGAAATACTCACAGAAAGCATCCGTAAAGGACAGAAGGACTTTTTTTTCACAAAATAGCCACTCCATCTGCAACTGCTTAGGCCTAACCCTCCAGGGAGGTGTACAAAGCACTTTTAGGAGTGTGGGAGCTAAAATGCAGACCCCTGCTGGACACTAAAAATTACAGACTGAATGGAGAGATTTGCTTTCCGGCACACAGTTATTCCATCCCTAAGCCCCTCCATCTTCCACAGACAATGAATTACCTGTTTTGGGGGGGGGGGGTTTTGCCTGATAGGAGCTAATGACCTTATCAACTTTTTCCTTGCTCACACCACTGTTATGCTCCGCAGGAACCAACCATTTTCTCGTCTAATAGTCAGTCTAACTATTTAATGTAATCAAGTTAAACTCAGACCAACCGTTCTGTTGCCTTTAACATCAAAGATGTTGCTTTTTTATTTCGGCCTTGAAAAATGACTCTTGTAATTGAAAGGTCTGCTTTTCCAACAATCTGCTAGGTCTCATAAAAGATACTATCTCCCCCTACAAACCTCGCTTCATTTATATCTGTAGAGTATCATGCTACAACAATAATGCCACTTTTCTGAATGACATAATTTCAAAGAACCATGTTTTAAAAGAAAAATGCACAATCCTCTCTCCCACTACCACCCATTTCCCTATATGGAGGTGCATGCCTAGATTCTGTCTGTAAACCGAATTTTCTGGTGGAACCAGATGATATAACAAAAGTTTAATTTACTTTAATTTGTAATGCTGCAGGTCTTAATCCTGATATAGGTCAAATCTTACTTTTTACAGTCTGCTGAAGGCTGATGTAAGTCAGCCATTGAAAGTTATCTGTTTGTCTTTATGAACTGCATCAATCTCAGACTAATCAGTACAAACACAAACAATGCTTCTGAGCTCCTGGAAATTGCAGAGTGGAGTGATTTATAATAATCAGATGCTATGTCAAGCACATATTCTTTAGGGCTAGTAATCTTGGTTGACAAGGAATCTTTTCAAGTGAATATTTTCAAACATTTAGCTTTCAGGTTTTTTGCTGATCTTAAATCAGTCCATTAGCTAGTTGCTAAAAATACAAGGGAATTTCTGAGGCCCAAAAATCAATCACAGTACTCTCTGAATAGACTTGATCCCATTACATAGACATTATTTAAAGGTAAGACAAATTTAAGATGAAGGCTTGTGTAAAGCAAAGAATAGTTAAAGTATGCTAAATTCTGTAACTTTTGTAGCTGTTTGTAAACCAAAAGCTGTTTCTTGCTGGAAACCAGTACCATTGTTGGAACTATTCTGGATTTTCACTTTCAACAGTTTCACTATAGGTCAGAGTTCTCTATAAGCTGCTCCACTGTATAAAGAACTAAGCCAGAGGGGCTGGCTCAGTAGTCTAAGTATCAGCTTTGAAATATCCAGATGCTCTGGAAACAAAGGTTTAAATCCCAGCAGGGTTGACTCAACCTTTCCACTTTTTGAGATAGATAAATGGTGTGTAGTGCACTAGACTATATATGGACCTCTCTGGTAAGGTAAGACCTGGAAAAGAGACACGTGATCTGCTCTCTGCACACATTAAAAGGCCTATTGCCTTTTTCTTAAGGGTAAGTTTGTTTCAAATTCTTGGTCAAAATTTTTCAGGTCCAAGAGTTGTGCTGTTCAACCTGTATCACTTGTCTGAGCGACTGTTGTCTCCTGTTTTGGGGATAGAAATGCTCCAGTGAGACTGCCTGCACTTTAGCCTGATCCAAAGCCCATAAAAATTGAAGTTGCTTTTGTAACCTTTATATTGATTTTTTCTGGTGCAGCATCTTCCAAAAGACGATGTCCCCCCCACCAAACCCAAATATTAGTGACAATCCCTGTAGTACAGTATATCAGAAGCACAAATGCATTTGTAGTACCATATATTTATGTCCTCTTAGATATGCATCTGTGCACACACCTAATATGAAAATGAAATCAAACAAATGTGACTCAGTCCTTCTAGCTACCTCAGCCCACTTGTCCCAGTTGTGCAGCTTATTAACATTCATCTCGCAGTGATTTGCCTACAGAAATTTTGTAAGATGAAAGTTTGATGCATAAGAAGAATCTCAGGACAGAGTGGTTCCTTAGCAACCTTGCAGCCAGCTCCGGCAGCCCTGACCCAGCTACAAAGCCCTTCACAAGAAAAGGAGACACACTTAATGACAGCTGGCTGGAATTTGGGAGTACTGATAAACTGCCTTCTTATCTGGAAATCACCTTTGAGGAATATTATCTTTACTGACTTGCTTTAAAAAAAAAGCCCACAAACTGCTGCTACAAATTAGTACATAATAATAAACTGCAATACCAATTTATTAGTGTGCCCTCCCGCTCCACCAGTAAAGCACCTGGGGCACTGAATAACAGAGTAAAAATAAACACAGTGTAATTAATTAACAGTGATTAGACTCCCTCCCCTCTGAACCATCTCAAATATAACTGTTTAGTGCTGTCTAGCTCACCCTTGCCTGCCCCCATGCCACTTCTTCTGGGGAGCTTCTTGCTTCATTTTCCAGCTCTTTGTTGCCTCTGCAAGCTCTGGCCCTGCCTCCTATGTATGGTGTCACCATACGACTTCGTCCTTTCTCTGTTTTTGTCAATTATGTCCCTGCCTTGCATCCCCTGACCCCATTTTGTGAAAAAAGGCCAGTTTTGTCCCTTGTTGGAGAAGGCAGTAGATTATGGGTACAACTGTATTGTGACAGTGAGGAAATATTTAGAGAATAACATGCAAATATTTTTATGATTTCCCAGGTCTTTCTATCTGCAATGTTAAAAACATGTATTATCAAAAGTTTGGCTTTTAAAGACATATTCACATGGTATCTCTGGGCCAGCCCTGAGTCTCCTGGTTGACTACCAAGTTGTTCAAGTTAAAACAAACCCCAAACATCTCCCTCTGTAAAGGGAGTCTCTTGCTCAGTTCCAAGGTGCTGCCTTCTAGCCAGCTTTCAGCCTGAGTTTTGTAAATCTCCACTTCACTTAGAACTGACTCATAGACAAAGACAGTGTTTAGCTGGTAGGGATTGCAACAGAAAATTTGTGGTGTTTGTGTGTGTGTGTACATTGAAGACGAGGTTCAAGACAGCTCTGTCACAAAGAGCAATGAAAGCAATTCTCTGAATGTTACTCATTGTCAAGATAATATGAAAAAGATAAGAATATTAAATTGTAGGTCAGAAAAAAAAAGAAAAGAAAAAAAGGAAGGTCCTTTAGCATCTTAACTTTCTCCAGTGTGTGCTTGTGTTTCATGCTCAGCCTGTCACCGCATGTTGATCTCTGCAAAGATTAACCAGGAGACTACAGCAAAATCTCCACTGAAGACTACTGTGGCAGTGTACAAACTGATGAGAACTTAGTAATGCCTCCCAGCCTCTTAAAATTAAAAGAGAACAGAATAACTATGGAAGTTTTGTTGTATGTGGTAATAGTTACTACATGCTGTAAACTGTTACATGTTGCAACAAGTTTGAATGAAGCTTGTAGCTACCTCCATTGCATTATTCATATTATTATTAAGATAGCATAGTAAGGAAAAAATCTTTGCAAGATTTATAAAATTCCAATGGGGATGGATTTGCTGGACTGCAAGATAAAATTTACCTATGTAAACAGAAAATCTGCATGTCAAAGGAAGATATTCCCCTTCACAGCTTGTGTTAGACAGGAAATTCTAAAAGTTGTGGCTGAAAAAATGAGTGCTGTGTACCTGTGCACGACTATGGCTGAAGATGTGACAGTGCATGTGACAGCAGCTTCAGCATTTGTTCATGCTGGGGTGAGCATGATCCCTTTTTCCCCACAGATTTGCATTTTGAAGGGGGTGTTTGTGGGGAAAATGAGGTGTTTTAGGTCAAATATGTTTAGCCTAAAACACTACTTGTTCTAAGCCTCAATTCTGCATCTATAGCTATTCAGAAACAGATGTATGTAGGTTTAGATTAAATGCTGATAAACAAATTATGCTTCCACATCTCACTCATCAGTCTCCAAAGCAAAAAGAAGTCCTTTATTACAAGTATGTACACACACACAATTTACAATTTTGAATCATCCTTTCACCTTGAGATTAGCTCAGGCACAGGTTGAGGAGGTAGCTGCCTTGAATAGTGAACTGCTGGTGGATGCAAAATTACAACCCACCTTGGCTGCCACAGCTTTGGCTTTTTGCCTGATTTTGCCTGTCCTTTCTCCTAGAAGGGACGGGCACAGGCTGACCAAGCCACTCCAGCAACCCTTGGAGTGGACATCTGTCTCTTCCTACACAGCTGAATGAGCCACTGTATTGCGGTTGGGATCAGGGTGTGGTCGTAGGGTGGGCAATTTCCCCAAAATGGAAAGAACAGGACAGGCTCATTCTGCTCCTGATCTCCATGTCTTTACCTCCTCCCCATTTTCTGTGCCATTTGTGTGAGATCACAGATTCACAGAGACAAGGGAGGAGGAGGGAGTAGACCTATATCATCACCCAGCACCACCGAAAGTCTTCCATAGTCTTCGCAAACCTCCCCAAACCACTGAAACTTTCCAACTCTCTGCACCACTCAGCCCTCTTCCTTCTCTCCCTTCTTCCCAGGCATTTCCCACTCCTGGTCACTAACACTTCTCTTTCTCAACTGACATGCCTTTCCCCACAAAACCTATGCTGCATTCAGATGCCTCTTTGCATGCCCCTATCTATGCACTTGACATAAACACTCCTGACCCCAAGCAGACTAGTCCTTTTTCCCCACTCCCTCTGTCTTGGTTTTCCCTGTCGGTTGTCATGGCTGCTGCCAGTCCAAGCTCTTGCTTCTAGGCCATGGGCAGCAAACTGGA
This sequence comes from Galbula dea, assembly GCA_013399015.1. NCBI lineage: Eukaryota > Metazoa > Chordata > Aves > Piciformes > Galbulidae > Galbula > Galbula dea. The sequence continues at coordinate 147,389 of VWZX01001531.1, read as the reverse complement.
GCTGTTGGCTGTGTGCCAGCCCAACAGCACCGTGATACAGGCCATGCAAAACTGACAAAAGCTCTGGATGTGAAAGCTGCTGCAACAAAGAATTTACTGTCTCAGCAGACAGGATGAACAGAGGCTTGTGAGAAGGGAAACAGGAAAGCAGAGAGAAGATATATGAGAGACCAACACAGAGGACATTGGTAATGTCTTCAGAGATAGACATGCTAAGATGGACCTGCATCTCAATAAGTACAGGTATGGCTGTTGGACCATCACTCACAGCAAACAAGGTTACCAAGATTTTATAATTGACCATGTGATCCTCAAAAGCTGAATTTAACCCTCTAGACATCCAGCTCAAATGAAAAATAATTTAGCACATTACAGTCTGGATAAAACATGAAGACATATTAAATATCCACAGTGGACCCTGCTGAGTTTATAAGACACGAATATAGAGAATTTAAGACTTTCAAAACAAAGAGGAATTGACTTCAGGGATGTGCCACCTCTGAAGTAGACTAAAATGATTAGAGAATAGGTGATAAAACACCTTTGAATGGTAATTTTTCATGGAACTGAAGTTGAAAGAAAAAATGCATTTGCCTCAGATATTTCTAGTTTTGTGTTTTTCTGCTGATTGGAATCAGCCCAATTTATTTATGATACCATTTGTTACAGTACCTCAAGATTCCAATAAGCACTTTAATAAACATCACAACCCAAGAACTCATCCCTAGTTATGTCTCTATAAAAATTTACAACAGAATCCTTTTGCCAGGGTTTCTGACTGAAGAATTTAACTTAGATGGTTATTTATGATTTTGGGGTTGGTGGGACATATTTGTAGAACAGTTGGATGCAGCTTGCTAATCACATCAACCCCACATGTCCGTAGAAGCAGATATTTTAACTTTTTGGGGGGCATTTTGTGCCTTCTGCCTTCCACAGTGGCCTGGTGCAAGAGGGGATGAGCAGTGGAGTGGTTACAAGCCTGAGCTCCAGCTCAAGCCTGTGGATGGGACACTAGTTCTACCTCAACATTGTTGTGCTGGTAACAAGTGCTGGTAACTAGGGCTGGTGAGTGATTCTTCCTAGACACTGGAAACTGAATTCCAGTCCAGTCCACCTGCTTGTTGCTTTAGACATATCTAGAACCTGCATAATATTTACAATTGAAAAGCTGACAAGAAAACGCTTGAATTGAGTTTACCATACAACCAAATTCTGTTCTTTCCTTCCAGTTCATAGTTTCAGCAAATAGTTCAGCATCAATTCATACTAAAACAGTGAGATTACATTCATGTTTACCTTTACAATACTTAGTGCTATCAATTACTTAAAAGCTCTGGTACAAAGGCCTTCACAGACAGCAGGAGTAAAGGAGTAGCTCTGCCAAGAGAAATGGAGACCATGGCTCTGGGCTGGATGGGAACCTACACTACCAATGAAATAATTCATAGGGAGGGACACAAAAACAATAAGCAAGAAAGAAAACAAGATATTTCTCTTAGCCCTGGTGAGGAGATCAGATCTAGTGAGAGCCTGATCCTGGTGTTCTGGACAGGAGCTGTATGTCCTCAACTCCCCTTCACATCTGCACAGTAGCTGAGGGTGGGAGCCTGCACAAACACTCAGCACCATGCAGAACTTGTCCCTGGGAGCTGCTGCTCAGAGCCTCCATTTTTTAACTTCTGTTTTCCTTCAATTTTAGTTGCAGCATGAAAACGTAAAATAGGAGGGAGTGATACCATGCATGCAGAGATAGTTCAGATTAATCACAGAATTGCAGAATGGTTATGACTGAAAGGGAGCACCAGAGGTTATCTAGTCCAACATCCCTGCTCTAGCAGGGTCCCCTAGAGCACATTATTCAGGATTGTGTCCAGATAGTTTTTTAATATCTCCAGGGAAGGAGACTCCACAGCTTCTCTGGGAAACCAGAGTGATCAATCATGATCACAGGAAAGAAGCTCTTAAGTTTAGGTGGAACTTCCTGTATTCTGGTTTGTGTTATTTGCCTCACATACTATTGCTTGGTGCTACTGAGAAGAGACTAGCTACATCCTCTTAACACCCTCCCTTCAAATACTTCTATACATTGATAAGGTTCCCTCTCAGCTTCGTCTTCTCCAGGCTAAATAAGCCCAGCTCCCTCAGCCTTTCTTTATAATGAAGATGCTCCAGCCCCCTAAACATCTTTGTAGCTCTCCATTGCACTCATTCCAGGAGCTTCATGTCTCTCTTGAGCTGAGGAGCCCAGAACTGAAGATAGGATTCCAGGTGGGGCCTCACCAGGACTGAGCAGAGGAGCAGGATCATTTCCTTTGACCTACTGGTAATGTTCTTGCCAATGGAGCCCAGGAAGCCATTGGCCTTCTTGGTCACAAAGGCAAATTAATGATTTATGGACAACTTGTCATCCACCAGGACTCAAGGTCTTTCTCTGCAGAGCTACCTTCCAGCAGATCTGCTCCCAGCCTGTATTGGTGTATGAGGTTACTCCTTCCCACGTGCAAGACCTTGTAGTTGCTTTTGTTGAACTTCAGAAGGATCCTTTCTGCTCACCTGTCCAGCCTTTCAAGATCCTTCTGGATGGCTGCACAGAGATCTGGGGTATCAGCCACTCCTCCTAGTTTTGTATCATCAGATCATGGATAAATAAGTTGAACAATACCAGCCCCACTGTTGATCTTTGGGGAACATCACTAGTTAAAGGCCTACAGCTAGACTCCATGCCACTGAACACAACCCTCTGAGACCGGCCATTTACTCAGTTCTCAGTCCACCTCATCATCCACTTATCCAGCCCACAATTCCTTTTCTTGTTTATGAGGATGTTGTGGGAGACAGTGTCAAAAGCTTTGCTGAGGTCCAGGTAGGCAACATCCACTGTGTTCTCCTTGTCTATCCAGCCAGCTATCCCATTGTAGAAGGCAATCAGGTTCACTAAGCATGATTTTCCTTTGATAAATCAATGATGACCATTGAGGTCTAGAAGCACACTTTTCCTGATGAGCTCCTCCATCACCTATGTCAGAAAGTTATCTATAGTAAATGATTTCCAAGAACCACCTGAATTGTTTGTGCCTTGCTGTGTTGTTCCTCCAGCAAATGTCAGGGTGGTTGAAGTCCTTCATGAGAACCAGGACCCATGACTGTGAGGCAATGGTGGCAACAATCTGTCATATTAATATTAATTGACCACATTTATCTCCTCTGTTGAAAAGAGACTTTATCAGGAATGTGATTTATATAAAAGATAGCTGGTTTTATACCTCTTTATACAAGGCAGGAAATCTTGGCATAAATCAACATTAAAGCATTTAAACAATAAGTTGCTAACTCATAAAAGAGTAAGTCAGCTTCCAGCACAAGCCAAAATCAGTCACTGTCAGGTTTTGCTCTCTTGGTAGGAGTCTCCAGGCAAATTCTCTCACATCTGTACCTTAAAATTAGTTTTATCATAATGTGTGGGGGATTTAGCCTGTCACAAAGAGGTCCATTTCCAGGCCTATTTTATAGCAAAGTCATAGATGCACACAGGTGTGGGGCTTTTATTTGTTTATTGGCTTGCCTTTTTGTTTTGTAAAGGAAATGTCACTGCTTTATTTTTCATGAGTACCGCACCACAGAGACCAAAAGTATATGGGCTTCACCACTGTGCCTTTATCTGTAAGTTCTCCTATGGCTCTGTATATGACTGTCTTTACTGTACTGGTTTATGCAGTGTTTTCCTTTTCAATTTTCTTACTATTACTTCCTACTCTACAGCTGAAGACTAAAAATAAAGGATAAAATGACAATACAGGCTCCCAGGGAAAAACAAAAGGGAGGAAACATGAAAAGGACTTGAGAAGAAAAGGGTACAAAAGCACGAAGTACAAAGGAGGCTAGAGTTGAAAAGATTATAGAATTAAGAGGGAAAAAGTGGTAATGTAATCTTAAAAAAAAAAAAGGAAATAATTAAAATGAAAAGCCATCAAAAGAAAGATAAAAAGAATGAACATTTAAAAAAAAAAAGGAGATACTTTTAGACAGCCTGTTTAACCTGAGGGGCCAGCCCTCAGGATAGCCAGATGCAGTTTACTGAAATTATCTTAATAAAATGCGTAACAGAACAGAGAGCACCATAAAAACAATTTTAATGGAGAAAACAAAACCATGTTCTCCCTCTCCTTTCATAACACCTTTGTTTTGAGTAGATCATGGGCACAAATTTTACAGTGTTATTCTCGGCCAAAGCAATGCCTGCACAGCTCATCCTTGTTTTCCTTTGATAAACATCAGAAACCTGTTTTCCCCTTCCTATAAAATGAGGATATTATTTCTGGACCTCTCTTCACTCTGGGAGGAGATGAGGTGGATTAAGAACCAGTGGGGAGCAGTTCCCAAGTCTTTCTCATCTGGAAGAGAGCAATGGAGATGCAGCTCTGCAGGGAGAGAGCAATGTCCCCAGCCCTGCCTGCCCATTGTCCTTTCCTCAGGCTCATCCCAACAGGTAGCTTTAATTATTTATGTGGTGCTCTTAGCAGGGTTAAAATGAAATGGCCACTCTAAGGACAGAAGGGGAGAGTCAGTTCAGCTTGGTAAAACACAGTCATTAGTTTTCTACAAGATAATCTTTCATTACCATGATATATTTAAAAATAAATATTTTTTTCCTTCTCTTTCAAAGCCCTTATTTGCAGCAACACCTACATTTCCTAAAATAACATGTTTTTTGACTGAGAATTGTTATGATTCTCCTAATCTCAGAAATGAGCTATTCTGAAAGATTAAAAAAAGTGTGACACTTATGTTTAAATAATATCAATATAAACCATCTATTTTTTTGAGTGACGATTCTTATTAGTAAAGACAGTCTTCATTTCCCATTTCATTTCACTGAGGTCCAAGTATAATGCAGCTAAAGTCATTAGATAAGTTAATAAAAGAAACATCTTTCAAGGATTATTAATCACAGAAGTGCAAACTCAGTTGTTTGTTTGGGAAGCTACTAAGCTAAGTCTCTGAGACTACTGGAAACTTAAATATTGCTTGGTTCTCACATTGACTTAATCTTGTTTTAGATCAGAGAGAGCTGGTCTAGATGCACCATTGCACACAGCTTGGCATTTTAACATTAAAAAAACAGAGCACAAAAAATAAAAAATACCTTTTTAAAGTATTTGTCATGAGGATTAGGTTGGCATATATTGCATCAGAAGAGCCAGATTGTTGCTGCTAGGCACACCACTAAGGATAGAGGGTATGAAGTCTGTGTTTCACACTGCACACACAGCTCTGTCTAGGTTAGAGAAAAAGATGGGCAATGAAGAAACTTCTTATTAGGCCTACACACATGCAGGGAAAGGCCTTCACAAGGGAGCTGGAAGGCTACAGAAATATTCAGAAGTGGTGAGTGTGGTTCTTAGGCAGGCTTGGGTGGTTGTTTCTGATGTTGATTAAAACTTTCTCATCATGAGTTACACACAGCCAAATCCTATCAATGGCTGACTTAATAATTGCCAAGGTGGGAATAAGGGAGGGGGAGCGAGGCTGAAATGAGGGGAGCCTAGGCAGCAGGGAAATGAAAGGTAAAAAATAGAGAACAGCAAAACAGTATTTGACTTTTCCCATGTACATTTCCCCTGGCAGCTTGGAAGGGGTCTGGACAGTCAGAAGCAGGTGTAAGACCTGATTTTTGCCCATGGTCTTATGTGGAAGGTGAGTTATGTCTGTGATGCACCTGAAAAAAAAGTGCTGGGAGTGCCATTGCCCTTTAGTAGGGATGGCCTCAAATGCCCGGCCTTGTCTCAGTTCCCTTATCATTCCTCCTGTCAAAGAAAGCAGCACTTAGACTGGTATTTAGTGAGTGCAAAGGGATGTCCCAGGAGTAGAAATTCCTTCATCTGTACCTGTCTTTTTATTACTTGTTTTTTCACACTTTTATATTCGTAGCACGTACTTTGTTGAAATGGAAGTAATAAGAAAACAAGGTTAGCCTAGGTGGAGCACTAATCAGTCCTCCACTGGCAAAACAGCCCTCATCACCCTTTTGTTTGTGTACAGAGTTTCCCTATTTTATCACATTTTGGCTCAGCTTACCAAAAAGAAAATGTTCTGTCGTGTGTGGCACCGCATAACCAAGATATGCAGGCAAACTAGAGCAGTAATGAAGACAAATCACACAACCACACCGTGTAGCTTGTGAGCTGATGTGTGATCAAGCAACATGGCTTATCAAATCCGCTGGAGAAAATGAGAGGCAGTTTGTGAAATGCTCAGGAATAGAAACTAGTCTGCTGAAGAAACTCATTGCTGATCGCAGATGGATTTTGGTGAACTCTTTGACAATAAGCAAAATGGGACCAAATGGGATACAGCTGGCAATTTCTCTCAGAAAGAGGTGCCTTCTGGGAGCAGAGCAGAAAAACATCATGGAGAGGATGCAATCAGAAGCTTTTAGCTGGTTTACCATTTCAGATCCCCAAACCTGGGACTCCACTTAGGAATATGAGTCTATGACTGTGTCTCCCTTAGTTAAAAAACATAGTCTGTCTACTGGCATTTGCATAATGAATCTGCGGAAATGAAAATACATGAAGCATTTCCCAAATGGTCATGCATATGGTCATGCTTGACTTCAAAGCTGACTGCATTACTGTGACCTCTCTCCTTCCACACTTCCTTTTCCCAAGGGAAGAAATTTGTGAAATTTTGTTTCTATTACTTTTTCACCTTCCTTTGAACACATCTTAATTTTCTTAATGTTAACTCCATTTTTCTTTGACAACGTATTCTCCTTTACATAAGAAGACTGAAAGCAAACTGCCATGTGATGGATAGTGTCAATATTCCGCTCCACAACCTCCTTGTCTTTAAACAGTAAAATTGTTGACACATGGCTCAGAATATGAATATTTGATCAAAACGAACCTTCAATGATTCCAGAAATTTCACATCCCCAAGCGTCTTTTTGGCAGATGGCCAGTAATCATCTACATTTTTTTCCATTTGGATCCACCTTGTTTCAGGTTTAATGCCCTTAGAATAGAACAACCATTATGGAAATTAGTTAGCAGCTGCTGTACATCAATGTTTAGAAAATTAATATTACCCACATTACACAGCACAGAAGCTGAATTTTAATGAAGCATGGAAAGTATAAGCAAATTGACCTTTCACCTCATCAGAGAAACAGTCAAACACAACTTTGTCTGAGAAAACTTATAATTTCAACCAGAATTCTATGGCCACAAAATATAGTATTTTCATTATAACAAAAGGAACTAAATGCTTCGGCAGATTAAAGTCGACAATAGAATCTCAGCTATTCTGTATTCTTACTGCTAAGCCTGAGAATATTTTCTCCTAGTTGCATGACAGTGGAAATTACAATGCTTTATAATAACAGATCTAACACATGAAGAGAAATTATGAGATATATGCTGGGAAGAAAAATGATCTAAGTATTGACATGAGTCTTTTCCCTTGGCTTTGAAGCCATTACCAGCCCATACCAAGGCAGCAGCAACAGTCTCTTTCTGGCCTTTGGGTTGCTGGTTTCTTCACTTTGCTTTTTTTCATCACTGTTTTCTTTTCCTTTTTACTGAACTATCCAAAATGTTTAATTCTGACCTCTTTAATTTAAATCGTGTATCTTCTGTTATATTCTAAGACAGTTAAAACTAGATCACAGGAAAAACAGAAGGGGTAAATTTATTATACTCAAGTAATGCATCATGGACATTTTAATTTGAGCTAGTAGCATTTGGTTAATGTATTTTTCTCTCCTTTTTAAAAAAAATAATTTGCAAAACCTACTTAAGAAAACTTCAGGGTGTCTTTCTGCAGAGACTTTCTAAAATAATTTTGTAGCTTTATTAAAACACCCTCCTAGTGTGTGTTTCTGTGTATGTGCTTGTGCAGCGTTGCACATTTTGTAAACATGCATCAAAACTGCCAGTATAAATTTACCTTGAGGCTACATTCATTGTATAAACAGCAGCTAGTACAAGAAAGTCTTCTGATGGAAAATTATGCACAGTTTCTAGCAGAGATATTTACCGGTGTTCAAAATTACAGGAACAGGACTGAATGCTATAGTGGCCACATTTAGTTTTCATTCACATTTAGTTGGCAGTAGAAAAGCTCTGAAACTCTCAAAAGTTAATAAATATTAAAAAAGAATGTCATCAGGGGACATTACAAGGCTCAACTTTAAAATAAACCAACTCACCTGGCTGCAGCAGGAATCCTGCTCCATGCATAAGGATTAAAATTTACAGAACTTTGGAGGAAGGAGAAAGTCTGCTTATAATTTCCTCCAGACAGAATGCTGATTAGAAGGCTGCAACAGAACTATAAAGTGCTATAAAATTACTTAAAGGTCATCACATGTTGTAATAAACTCTAACCTAATTTATTTTTTTAATGCTGACATGAATCTGCTGAAATCAGGAAAGCAGGTAACTTTTTCAATTAATGTCAAAATGTTAAATTCTATTTTATAGATTGTTTTACCTATTCTAAGTTAAAATGATGCTTTATTATGGCATCATTTTATGAGCCCGAAGAGACATTTTGACATTTAACGTAATCTTGCAGAAAGTCAAAAGAGAAATGGTTACACAGAAGATACTGAATAAAACACTCTGAAACAAAATGGAAACATTACATTATAAATAAGAGTGGTGATTTAAGTATTGTTTTTCCCCACTTCAAATGTGGAGGCTTTATTTCCCCCCGACTTCTTCATACTCATCAGCACCATCTTTGAAACAAAAGGCAAGCATCTTGCAAGCAAGACCTTTTGAAAGCAATAAAAATCCCTCTCCAGCCTTCATTTTTTGTCTCACTACTTTACCTGTAACTATTTGATGACAGTTTAGGGCAGAGGTATTATGGATTTAAACTGTAATTTATGGGCAGTCTCTGCTCCTTATTGGGGCACCGTCAGTGAAGAGACAAGACATAAAGGCTTGAATAATGTCACTTAAAGAGCCTCTTCCTCCTGGTCCTCTCTGTGGTTGGGCGCTCGAGCACTCCTGTTCATACCACTACAATGCAGCAGTGGAAGGATGCTGGTGGCTCATCTGCAGCCACCAGCCTTTGTCCCCTGCCTGCCTGTTGCTTCCCCACACTGTTCAGCTATAATTCATTGCCATGGCTCATGGGTGAAGGGAGGTGATCTCCTCTGCTTCAGCTCCCCTGAGGAGGTGGTTGCCCTCTGCCCTGGTGCTGGTTCCCTCCGTGGTTCCCAGTCACAACCATGAGTGTGCCACACTTTTCTGAAGCCAAGCGATGTTTAAAAATACACTGTAAGTCTTACGGAAGCCTGATGTTGTAGGGATTGGCAGAGAGTCAGTGCCTCCTAATTAAAAGGTTTAATTTACTTTCAAGCTACCCCTTAAGTACCCAGAGCAGTCCTGGTTTCCTCTGTGTGACTTCAGAAGGGCATTTCCCACTTTCCCATCCCCACTAGAGACCAAAGATATGGGAATCGATCCTAGGAAGATGTTTTCTTCTGCACGCATGGGTTTGAGGAGCAGACGAAATGCAACATCAGTGGCCCAGCAAGATCCTCAAGAACCAGAGCTAAGCGCAGTAGGACCTCACTGTCCATGGATCTCCCTGGCGAGGAAAAGGGAGGGAATACTTCATTAAGTATTAATCACTAAATGGTGCCTGAGGTATCTTTGTTTTAATAGCAGCTGCTTCCAGGGATTCAGTAGCAGCTCACAGTTGCCTAAAAAGAAACATTGACTCTTTACTGCCCATGGTCATGAAGTGTTTTAAAGCATGAGATGTCTGTGTGGAGGCAGCAGTCCAAAAAGGTGAGAGGAGAAGTGCAAGGAAAGGCCAGTGCCAGTCCTGTCTGGGGGAACCATAAATATTGCCTCGGTGCTGGAGTTGCCTTGTGCTGTGTCTGTGAATAGGAAACAGTGGGAAGAGCAAGACACAGAGGGATAGACACAGAGAGGGGCACTGTGAACACAACATGCAACCTCTAGACAACCAGAAATGTGTCTGGGATCTCCAAAGAAACTGCACTGGGAAGTGTTAGAAATGGAAGCAACAAGACCAACAGTCTGTGTGGTGAGATGCCAAGGCCAACTACCCAGAAATGCTGTGTGCAGAGGGGAAGAGGTCGAGCTCCCACCCAGGACAACATCACTGTTTTCTTTCAGGAGGAAGAAACAAGTGGAGGGAGTACCATCACACTCCTGCACATGCCTTGGAGATCTGGGGCTTGCACTTAGATCAGTCAGACAGGGGGAAAAGTCCCAACCAGTCTTAACATGACAGGAGGTCTATTTGGCCACTTGGCAATTGGAGCAGGATAAGGTGGATCATGATCATCTCCACCTGCCAGCTGCTGTGGTGAATTAACTATGGCTTCCTTATAAACCTTGGGTATTTTATGCTCTGATGGTCCTTACTGGAAAGGCATGAAAACTCACTGCTGGAACAAAAGGAGGGGGAATTAAAAAAAAAAAAAAAGAAGAAAAAAGAGAGAAAGAAAAAGAGAAAAAATAAAAACAAGAGGAAGGCATGGGCACTACATAGCAAAAGGTGAACATTAGAAAAGAGGGCATACAAATTAAAGTATAAAGCTGGAATGCCCATTGATCTAACAAGGCTCATGAACTGCTTCCTCCCTGTGTGTTAAAACATCAGATCCCTCCCCCAGTACACCTTGTAACACACAGCCAGCAGGTTTTCATCCTGAATGATAAGCTTGCAAAATCTCCAGAAGGCCTCATTAGCAAGGAGTTGCTAGCATTTGCAGACATGTTGGATTTAACTTGTATCTCACAGGCACGTTTTTAATGTCCTTGCTATGACTGCAACTGCAATTTTGAAAGATTATGCCAACTCCAAATGCCTGCAACTTTCTGCCTGCCCCCCCCCCCGAAGACGACAGCAGTCACACCATTTGAGATCACTCAGGAGACTGTTAATCAGAAGGCAGAATCTGAAGTGCCAATTTTGTAAAGAACTCTGTGTCCAGTTTTCCTCCAGCCCCAATGCTGAACTGACTGATCAATACTAAATCTAATTTATAATGATGGCCCCTGTGAAGCTTGCAAATGTTATGTCAACATATCTTAATAGCTTTGGCTTCCTGAGTAGCCTTGTTAGCTGCAACCTTGTCTGCTTCTGCTACTTTCTTAACTACTTCCACCTACAGAGCCCCATCTGTAACGATGTTGACCACTTCTCCCATCCTTCTTGCTCTCTTCTACCAGGAAAGGCTTCTGTGTTGTTGGTTCCTGTTGTTTGAGAGGTCTCCAACAAGCACTCGGAAGAAAAAGAGAAGAAAATGGAAGAAAACAAAATTAATTCCCCTGCCAATCCTCCCCCTCCCTGCAATTGATGAGCCAAAGAAGGAAATAATTGCTACTTTCTTTTAATAACTGCACATTTACAGAAATTTCCATAAAGATGATTCAGAAAGGAATTTGTGGATTTCTTCTCTATGGGGTGTCCAAAACGTTTTGCATTGTTCTGTAATGTAATGTTATTAGTGCTCCATCTAATTTATATTTGCATTTCCCTGTCTCCAGGGCAAATTTTTACAACTCACTTGCAAAGAACTAAATGAAGAAGTGCTGCAGTGCTAAAGAACTACATTTTTTAGCAAGCTTTTAAGCCATCCATCAATTGCCAAGGAGCTGAACCTGAAAGGTGTTGAAGGACTCCGAAGAAACAGTGAATTTTCTCCATCCTCATGTGGAGTGGAGAGCATACAGCACCATAGGACAAGTGGCTGTTCATTCCAGTTGTAGCATGGAAACTAGAAGTGTACGCCTTCTGTGTTTGTAGCCTGTATTTGGTATAAATGGGAAGGGTTTGTCTCCCTACCTGCCATTGGAAGGGAGGTTGAAAGTGGAACAGAGGCACACGAGTGATGAGTGACAGCTGGAGAATCACTGTCTTTCTGAGATCTCTCATTGCAAAGTATGTACCACATCCACATGTGTGGCAGAATGGCTTATGCAAACTTCAGTGAAAGGGTTAGTATCCTTTCACTAAATGGATACTTACAAACAGTTAAAGAGCCCCAATTATAAGAGTTTCTCCTACCAGTTACTGTGTAAGCACTGAGTCTCTATCCCAAGGGAACAATACAGGTGAAGATAGGAAAAAATATTAGTGTTATTAATCAATTTTTCGTAAGTAGCCTCAAAATCTGCTTTATATGCAGTGGGAGACTGGTACAAAGAGATGTAAATTACTTGCTCAAAAGTCCAATGAGAAATGAGTAGCAGTGGGGAGGAGGAGGACACAGATCCCCAGAGTATCAGTCACATTTTACACACTCAGACCATTTCTCCCCTTTCAGATATCATCAGTATAAAAAGTATAAATATCTCTACATAAAAAGCCCTTATATAAATTAACCACCAGTGAATTCTTAATTCAGAGAATGAACGTATGGTATTTCAAGAATTTTCCAAGCATTTCAGGTCAAGCTAATTTGGATATAGCAACATAAGCTGCAGACATGCCTGAATAGTCACCAAGGGACAATGGTTACTCTATTCTTCCAGAAAAGAGCTCAGGCTTCACAGCCCACAGAAAAAATGTATTAAAAATCACCAAGCCTGTTAGAGAAAGAAGTGTAATGTGAGATTTCTGTTCCAAATATCTAATCAAAAGACAAGAGATGAAAAAAGCAGCAGCTTCTTAACCTTTCTAGGCAACAGAAAGTTGTGATGATTTCTGTGCCTGTGATGCCAAGGTGACTGCTTTGTTTTCTAATGAGAGACTATCATTGTCCAATTAAAACAGGATAAACTTATTCCATCTGCTTTTTAATGTCAATAACTCTAGGCTGCAGTTTATTGCAAACTCTATTCATACAATGCAGAAGCTGCACCTGGTTAAACATCAGTTCTTGATTTGGCAAAAAATCTTTATGAAATGCACCTCCGATTTTGTTTTTATGAGATGACTTTGCATAGTTCACTGGGTGCTGTCCTTTCAGATATATTTGCCAAGTAGTACAGTGTAATATTTTGAGTCTTAACCATGTGTCTTAGCAGTTTAATTCTTACATTCCAATATTTTTCAAAACTCATAATTAATTCAAGTCAAGGAGTCAGAATTATGTAAGTTTTTGTCTCAGAAGGGATTCAAAGGACCCATCCACCTGTTCAAAACCGAGTATGAGCCAAAATTTTATGTTGGAGTGACAATTATGTCTGTTAGATAAACCAAGGTTCCCCCCCTGCCTTTTGCTTGGCCCATCCTTTCCATTCTGAAGTGAAAGTGTGACCCACAGAACCAGTCCTTTGCACCTCAGCAAATCCAGCGAGTATCATTTGCAAATATTATGCCAAGTTAAAAACAGCAACAAGAACAAAACCTAATTTCCACTTCAGCAGCTTGAAGGTTAGGTCAGAGGGGAAGCGATGCATACACTTGTGTTTATGAATATTGTATGAGCTCTAACATGTAATGAAAGTTGTATTTTAAAAATTAGGTAAACAGTGGTCAAGAGAATGTCCTTCTACATAACTCTTTGGACACCAAAAATAATGACTGTGGATTTCACAATAGAAAAGTATGACATCTATCTCAGGGCTGGCCTCTTCCTCTCCCTTTGTTCCCTCCTCTATAGATCTCACTCTATTCCTCCAGCTTTGGTAATTAGCAAACAATTTTCTCTTTGGCAGGAGAGTTTCTGCATGGCAGTGTGTAATGGTTTTGCCCAGGCCACTTCCCTAGTAACCAGCTTGTAACCGGCTTGTAACCAGCGAAGTGGTCAGAAGTTCCCAGTATTCCATGCAATTTCATGTAACTAGGAGTATAAATAAGAAGAGCAGAAGCCTGCTCATTCTCTTCCTTCCAGTGGACACAAAGACACAGGTTCTCTGCTATCGGTCCTGCCTGTGTAGGGGAGAGAGGCCTTGTAGGCCTTGGGAGCAGCGGTTTCTGAATTTCAAGAATAGTTGTGAGATTTACTTCTTAAAACTATCTGTTTCGCTTTCTCCTCTTTGTTTTTTTTCCCCTTGTCCCTACTTCCCTTTTCCTCTCCCTTTCTCCTTGCCTTCCCAGGGGGGTGTTTTGGGGGTTCCCTCTACTTTATGTATGGTATTTCTTGGTATGGGGTACTATATAGATAAATGTATTAATCTCTAATATAATTTGAATTATTTTGGACTCTTTAATTGTTCTGTAGTTCTTTTTTCCATTACTCTGAGAAGGAAGGGAGGGAGGGAAGAAAGCTTTCACTGTGGGTTTGAGCATTTGGCAGAAAGCCAGGTCCAAACCATCACACAGTGATAAGCATCTCCTCACATAAGGAAGAAAAACTTTATATGCCATCCTTACAAAGCTTCTTCCTATGTACTGGGATCCTAAGGCCAATGGTAGTGGGTGAAGACTATAGACATCCTCTAACATTTAGGAAGAAGTACCTGTGATAAGAATTTAATAACTAGTCTATGTATTCAAGAGAAAGACCAGAAATCCACAGTAAAACATGGAAACTGACCTTCAGTTTAACATTTACAGTTTCTGCAACCTGGGCACTTGCAGGCTTTGAATACAAGTTTTGGGAGACCCAAAGTCTAGCTCTGCGTGAAGGGTGCCTAAATGAATCCCTGAGGGTCATGCACATTGTAAGACAGAGCATCACGTGTGCTTTTTATGACTCTCCTTCATGGCTGCACATGTGTGCACCCATGCTTTTTGAGACCTTTCCTTTCCCAAATATTTAATTTAGGTACAGTCCTGCACTTCTGCCTCAGAGAAACCACTCACCAAGGTCTATGAATTTTGCTAGGCTAATCGAACAGCCACCATAGAAAAACTGTTTTGCTGGTTGAGACGTGCAGTGGAGCCCATGCTCCTCATCTGACTTAGTGCAATATCTGCTGGCTTAGTTTGGACCTCATTTAGTGGTACCTTGAGATGATGCTGCAGACAGAAGCTTTCAGCAGTGTTAAGAACAAGCAACTGGCTCCTGGCAGTAATGAATGATGCCTTTGCAGCTGCTGTTTCAGTGGCTGACCATGATCATGGATGTCTGGGAAGTTTTAGCTAGGTCAGATCATTATTTGTTAAAGGCAATTTGCCTTAAAAGTGCCTGAATTTTCACACAGGTTAGAAGGGGTGAACAAACGTTTGCAAGTGAAGCTCTTAACAGATCCCTGTCTAGACATAGCCAGTGAAGGAAGGAGTGTTTGAGTCTGATCTAGAGGATCTGGTGAGTAGCCAAGCCACTTCTTCCCTATTTGTAGCAAACTCTGTTAAAAATAGGATAAGGTTCAAAAAGCTCAGATATGCCCTTCAAAAATATCCAGATAATTGAAGAGTTTCTCTCACTGACATGTTTCTATTTCTGTTGTCAAAAGGAAGGAAAAACTAATAATGTTGGGGTTTAATAAGAGAACATCCCTGACATACAGAACATCCTTTGATTTTGATTGGAAGTATACAAGGTAGGCTGCTGTTACCTGTGCCTAGTAAATAGTGCACAGAAACATCACAATGGAAGGGCTGAGGTACAGGTCAGATATGTCACAAATAAAAATAAAAGAAGAAAGCTATGACATCTTTCATTTCTCTTTCACCCTGCAGGGATTTAGGAAGAGTAATAAGTAAATAGATTTACAGATGTCCACAGGTGAAGGTTTTTTGATACAGCTATATTTTATAGACCTGGTATGTTTAGGACCAGGGATTTTTAATGACCAGGACTGGTCCAAATTTCAGCCTTAGTTTCTCAACAGCTGTTCAAGATTACCTTCTAAAACACTGACAAGAATGAAAGTGGTAGAATATTCATTATATGATCTGATTTCATGGCCATCAAAAACAAAAAGAAAAGTACCTGTCTTAAAATGGCAGCTGACTGGTATAAATAACCATTCCCTGTGAGACTTCTGAGAAACATGCATTCAGCTTACTGAAAAAAACATATTTTTCTTTCTGTCACCAGAGTAGAGACAATATAGCTACACATGAACATACAGCATGCTGTCTCAAACACTTCCCTGGAGAATTTCCAGTTAAGTTCTTATTCTACAATTTTTATAGTCAACAGTGATACGTAAAGTACAGAAATAGGGCAGTTTAACTTGAAGCTACCAGGCTGAATCTCCACTCCAGATCAAAGAATCTTGAATTGACTTTAAAATCGAGCAAATTTCATATGGAATTTATGGTGCAAAACATGTAGGGAATGTTTGGATGTAATTTTTATAAGGACTTTTCTTACAGTAACTGAAGCTGCTATAAATTGAGTTATCAAATATGAAAGTCCTTAAGGTTTATAATAGAGTTTGAGACTGCTGAAGTGAAGACAAAGGACTTGAGATAAAAGGTGTGTCAGCAGCACAGAGGCTAAATATGATCCATTTTGATGTAAAATTAGAATACAGTATTTTCTGCAAATATTTGAATTCCATTGTAGGTGAGTAAATACTGGTTTTGTATTAATTCATACTAAAAAAGATTTTTGCCTCTGATGTTGAACAGACTATATTGCACTATAAATTTTTGTATTTTTATTTCTTTTACCACTAATATTTGTTACATTTCATAGATATTAGACCAACAAAGTCCTTGGACTTGAAAATATCTTCTGTGCCCTGATCCCACACAATCTGTTTATGCATTTCACTCTCCTGAATTTGTTCATTAAAGCAGTAATTACTTACAGGAACAGAGTTGCTTTTTTAGGTCCTAAAACATGCTACTCATCTCTAATTAGGTTCTTTGAACCTAATGCATTCTGTAAATAATTCAAACATATCTGATTTATGAAAACATATCCAAACACCCTGTAGAAGTAACTTCATACAAAACAGAGATTTGGATGACATTTCCTAGATTTTTGTCTCTTCTGGAGCATGGGTGCTGCAACAGGGACTGCAAGGGGATTGCTGTGCTGGGAACTTCTGGGGCTTTTCTGTGCCAGCATCAGGCAGGGTGCAGCTTCAGCTTTGGCAGCAATACAGCAACTCAGTACTATTATAGTTCAAACAATCCTTTAGTTTTAATGAAAACTTGATACCTATATTGAACAATTACCAAAGGGAAAAGGATGCATTTTTCAAGCAAGAAGCTTGGCTGAGTTTTTGCAAACCTATGAGATGTGCAGTGGATATAAAGGAGAGGAATGAACCTTGGGTGCTTGGAGAGGTTAGGTCAAGGCAAGCCTCTGCTGAACGCCAAGTATCACAATGGGTATTGCATTTAGTTACCACAGGAACAGGTACTTCTGAAATAAAATGGAGACATGGGACATTGCCATCTACATGAGCTTGCAGACAGCAAGAAAAGCCCTACAAAGAACCACCTACCACACAGGCACACAAATGCACAAGAGTTCTGCAATGTATTTACTGAATTTGTTTTCCAACAAAAGCCAATCTACTTTGTTCAGCTTCACTGTAAAAATGACGGCTGAAGCACTCACTTATAAAAGAAATTCTTACCACCTACCTCATCAACAAAATCACAGTACAGGTGGGGATTTGGGACTTTCCAAAAAAAACCTCCCTTCACTCAGCCCAAGATGCATGTGCATGCCCCAGCTGTGACTTGGGGATAGCCAGGGAATTTGCCACTATGGATGTGCTTTCACTTTTGCGGTGTTGTGGGCTGGATGCCAGTGTGTGCACCAGCTATGATCTCCACAAGGAGAAAATAAGATTTTACAAAGGGATATGAAATGACTGAGCGTATGGTTCCCATAATCTTGAAGGCAAGAGCTGACTCTGCTCCACTACTAGAAAGACAGTGGTTTGCACAATAAGTAATCTACAGAAAGAAAACATTGCAGTAGAATTAAGCAGTCTAATTATAATATGTTAGAAGCTCTAAAGGACTCTGCTTAAAATCAGCTGTTTTAGGAGTCAATGAAATATCCTTTTAAGAGGAATCTGACCTATGACTGTAATATAGCACTTAACCATTTTCTCTTAAACAAATAAAAACCAAACGAAACCACAATGTAAACCAGTGAGATTTCAGAGTTTGCTAAATTATTAAAAAGAGCTAAACAGATAATGAAGAGCAATACCTGAATGATCTACATTTCAAAAGATGAAACATAGCTGTGCTATACTTCATACAACTAGTTTTCTGCAACACTTATCCTGTGCAGAACTTTAGAGATCTACTTTAACAATGAACTTTCCAAGTAGGTAATTTACAAAAGGCCATCTTATTATGCAGCCAATTAAAACGATTTGTTTGTTCATGATGGATTCTAATGTAGAGATTTGTTTTCTTCCAGTAGATACCTTCTGCTAGGGAGCTAAATTGGCACAACTTTATAATTGCACTAGTTCCACTGGGAGCTACAAAGAAGTTTGTGAAGCTGATAATTCTTTAGTGCAAATGAACTAACAATAAAGACAAGCCACTTATGAAATTTTCCACTGTGAAAATTCAGAAACATTGTAACATCCAAATAAAATGTAGAAGATTAAAACCTCCAGGACTGTGTTATATTACCATCTTTATTGTATTATTTATGTTATATTTATGATATATATTATCAGTGTTACAGCTGATGCATTGATGAAGTCTTTGTCATGAGGATTTCAAGACCAACAACCCAATATTACAAAATATGGTTCCTTCCAAAACGAGATACCAAGATGGTATAGAATTTGTCACAGTGACAGTTTTAGCCTCTGTTGCCCAAATGAATCCATTAACAATAAAGCCAACTTGGGCATAAAATTCAGTAACTCATATGAACCTGTTTCAAAATTAAAAAGAAAAACCAACAGAGCCTTGTGGCCTTTGTTTGTAATAAGTGTGAAAAGAAATTTGTTATGAGGCATGCAGAGCAATACGCGCCACACACGGTGTAGACTGTTCATTAAAACTGTGGTAAGTACAAACCCGTGGATTAAAGCACAAGACACAGAGACAACAGGAGGAATGGGGATGGAGTTTAAAAAAAAAAAAAAATTGAAGCTAGAACTGAACCTTAGTGAACAAGACAGACCTGGTCTCCCAAAGCTTGTGGAGAGATTGGTGGTCCTTGTTGCAGACCACATCAAAACAGAGGAAATATGCAGAAAGGCAGACATCCTTCTGGACACTGATGACTCTGCAGCAATGGCAGCAAAAAATCTTAAGGGTACTATGAGTCTTATGCAGCTCTCAAGGGGATGAAAAAAGATTGATTCTGTTGGCAGTGTTGGAGACAGGATGTGACCATAAATGGAACAGACAAGTTCTATTTATATGTGGCCAGAACCAGACACTGTTCTCCCAAGGACATTTCAGGAGAAACAAAAAATAAATATTACTACTGAAGAGGCAGGAAGCTATTTTCCCCTTCATCCTTTCTGCTTATCCATGGCATCCCAGGCCAAAAGTGAGGGAGGTGCAGGAGGTCTCTGCTCTGGGGAAGGGCTGCTGCACACCTGGAAGCTAAGTGGAGCTCAAAAGTTGAGGCACAAGTTTCATCACAAGGAATCCAGTGGCCCAGACCTCAGGGTTCTGTCCATACTGTGGTATTAAGCAGAGAATTATATTCCCTTTTCTCAGAAGCAGAAGTTTGGTTTATACCATTTGCTTCAGAGCAAATTGGGAGCTAATATGTGGTGCATGCTCAAATAGATCCAAAAGTACAAATTTCCCTCAGGGCACCTAAATTGCTTCATGCAGGGCTTCTTTTATGTCCACAAGTGTGTGGAACCAGTATCTCCCTTATCTCATGATTTTATCATCTTTCAAGTCAGTGCAAAGTAGCAGTCAAGTACCACCTATCATTGCATTTTGGTGTGGTGACTCTCCAAGGTGCAGAAGATGGTTTGTTACAGGATTTGAGCTATTTTCCTTTGGAAAATAAATGCCAGTTTGAAACATCATTATTATTTCTATTGTAGACAAAATTAGAATTTAAACTTGTAAAATATATGGCAGTGGCTGAAGTTATAACAAAATGAAATTTTGGAGCTGATGGATAGTTTATACTGTGGATGCTCAAACGAGATAAAGAGTGGAGTTAATGCTGAAAAAAATGAGGTGGATGCATCTCATTAAGGGCTTACTGCTGCATTTGCATTTTTGTTTAATACTCAAATCCTGAAGCAGTGCAAATGAGCTGTAACTTTGCAGTCTTTAAAAAATAAATAAAGATTAGATAAATGCAGATGCTATGTAAATAGTCGATCAGCAGCAGGCTACTGAGCAGCCATTAATGACTGCTGGAATGTTACACAGGTGATCATGAAAGACCTCTCCACCAAGACTGAATGCCACAGTGATGTGTAAGTTCCTTCAGATTCTTCCCTTGAATTTCTCATGCACACTATACAAGGTAATCTGAAGTTATGCCATGTTAGTTGGAAAAAGATGGTGTATCTGTGGGTGGAGAAATACGTGTAAAATTGCAATCATATAGAGAAGAGACAAATAGTATAATTGCATAATGCCTGAATTATTGCAAGGGAAAAGAAATAACCTTTTCTATTATTTCTAGTTCTTCTTAATTTTCAGGTAACATATGAATATCTCCCACATTCAGAATCACACTCAGAGCCTCTAAAAATGACTCATCTTAGATCAAATGAGACAATTGCTCATTTATACCCCAGATTACAATACCATTTTAAAAATCATTCTTTCACTATCCATTTATTTGTCTTCCTCACGCTTTCTTATTGGTTGTTTGTTATGAAAGAGATTTATAGTTTAAAAATCCATCTTATTTATCCCCTTCCTTTTAATGAGTAACTATAAACATCATTTTCCTAATGTGCATTTTGAGTGTCAGAAATAGGCAATTTAAATGTGAAGCTTCAAAACACTACTAATGCTGCAATATAGTGACAAAATATCTCTCAGTTTTCAGTGCCTCTTGCCACATTTCTTCATTTCAGTGATTTAATATATTATTTCTCTGCCTGTAATATTTAGTGGTATAAGTAGCTGGTTTATTTTTGTATTTTTCCACAGATTAATACATTTCAGTAATGGCTGGCTCTACCTTTGTTTGGCAATCAGCTGAGAGGAATGCAACATAAGCCACTGCATTGTGCCAGGCTCTTCTTGACATCTTTTTGAGATCATCTCTCCATCCACTGAGTGTGTATGACTCCTGAATACTAACTTAGAAAAGCTCAGCCTCCCATAAATAGCTC
The DNA here is from genome assembly GCA_013399015.1 of Galbula dea. Lineage (NCBI taxonomy): Eukaryota > Metazoa > Chordata > Aves > Piciformes > Galbulidae > Galbula > Galbula dea. Next base: position 126,288 of record VWZX01001531.1, on the reverse strand, counting down.
CAGCCTCACCAGAGAGCACCAACCACTGCTTTCTCCTCCTGATGACAAGGAGGAAAAGCTGTCACAATGCCTAACATGAAAACCTAAGTAATGATAGAGATTAGAGGGTTTCTTGATGATTAGCTCAGCTTCATCTGCTCCAAAGCTTTTAGAGAGGATGAACTCTGTCTCAAGAAAAACACTATTGCTCAGTAAGTTTACCAGTCTCTCCTCTCAAAGAAGCTATGAGCACAAGTAACTTCTTAGTACTCGGTGTGTGGCATGCACAGCTTCAAGGTCCTTGATTATGTGCCTGCCTGAATGAGGCACAATGTAAATTATCCAGCATCTTGCTGCTATTTGACAATATCAAAAGTCCATTTCAATTTTAAATACACATTAAAAATCTAGAGACCATACCACCAGGTCTGCATTAGATATACACTTGTGCTGAAATGTTTTCGGACAGCTTTATACAAATGGGTCATTTATGCAAATATACTGTGATGCTCTGAAAGCTGCTGTAGGAGGAATTGTGCATAACAAACACCTCCCATGGTCTTTTCTTCTCCCAAATGTTAAAGCCTGTAAAGACAGTACAGGTACCCTCATCTGCGTGAGATGCAGGGATGGCTTAGTATCAGTACTGCTACATTTAAGGCTGACACTGTCCTAGTGTTATACAACAGAACTGTAAGGTTTTGGTGTTTTTTTTGCTTTATGCCCTTATCAAATATTCCTGAATGGCTGACACAAATGCATTCCAGTGATGATGTCTATACAGACAGATACATCAGATTAACAGCAATATTTACCACTGACAAATAGCTGTTATCGCAGGCTTGGTCCTGAATACAGGACTCCTGTGCCCCTGCAGATCACGAGCCCCTTTCTGTTGAGATTTAGAAATCCTTACAGAAGGGTAAGACTCAAGTTCTGGGGATAAGCACAGAGAAATCGTAGCCCTCTTCTCTGCTTGAACACTCAAAGAGCCTGGAAGAGGACAAATCTACTAACTTGCATATGTAAACAAAAATGATGGCCTTGCTGAAAAAATGCATGATTTATTGTGATCAACATCTCATTTTGGTGCCACAAGAGCAAAACACTTGAAATGTCCTTATACCTTAGTGTTGTTTGTTTTTTTTTTCCTTTGTGGAAGGACAATGTTCCAATACCTAGCATAGGATCACACAGAATCACACAGAATCATTACAATTGGAAAGGACCCTCAAGATCATCTAGTCCAACTGATAGCCCATACACTACTCTTATCCCTAAATCATCCCCTGAAGAACCACATCAACCCTCTTCTTAAAAACCTCCAGGGATGGTGACTCCACCACCTCCCTGGGCAGCCTATTCCAATATCTAACCACTCTTTCAGTAAAGAAATTCTTCCTAATATCTAATCTAAACCTACCCTGGCACAACTTAAGCCCATTCCCTCTAGTCCTGTCACTAGTCACAAGGGAGAAGAGGCCAACACCCGCCTCCCTACTACGGCCTTTCAAGCAGCTGAAGAGAGCTATAAGGTCTCCCCTCAGCCTCCTCTTCTCCAGGCTAAACAAGCCCAGCTCCCTAAGCCTCTCCTCATAAGGCCTGTTCTCCAGACCCCTGATAAGCTTATTTGCCCTTCTCTGCACCCTCTCCAGTACCTCAATGTCCTTCCTAAACTGCGGTGCCCAAAACTGCACACAGTACTCGAGGTGTGGCCTCACCAGTGCCGAGTACAGTGGCAAGATCACCTCCCTGCTCCTGCTGGTCACACTATTTCTGATACGAGCCAGGATGCCATTGGCCTTCTTAGCCACCTGGGCACACTGCTGGCTCATGTTCAGCCGGCCATCAATCAGCATCCCCAGGTCCTTCTCTGCAGAGGAGCTCTCCAGCCACTCCTCCCCAAGCCTGTAGCGGTGCCGGGGGTTGTTGATCACATATGTGATGGACATATGTCTCATGGGTGGGGGGGGAGGCCATTGCTGAATTAAGCTCTCCCAAGGGAAAACCAGTGCTGAGACACACAGAAAAAAACAGGTACTATTAGGTTTTTAAAACTTGCTCAGGCTTGTCACTTTGTTCAGGAGGGCCCCAAACAAGTATTTTAATCATATGTTTCTACCTTTATTTCTACTTAGATTTATATTTATACAGTATTTAGCACTAGAATTCACATTTTCCACTGCAAAACACACTTCTGCAAGGAGAAGGAAGCCCCTGACTCCAGCAGGAGCATCCTCAAAGGCAAACTACTTTGAGATTCATTGGAGATTGGCTGGATAGGAAGATTGTTAGTGTAGCTCTTAGACTGTGGACTGGATAAGCTCACGGAGTGGGCTTTGTGCAATTCCCCAAGACACCAAGTTCCTGCACAAAACTCAGGGCACCCGGGAGTTGGAACAGCCTTGCCCTCTGGTAACTGTAGAGGTGACCAATTTTATACGGCTGCTTGTGTCTGAAGTTCTGCCATTATGAGCCTAGGTCACACTCCCTTGCTATTAAGTCTCATCCCAGGTTTTACCATGAGAAGACTTAAGTTTGCATAGATCCTAAAACAATAGCTTGAAAGACATACTCCTCACCTGCAATAAAATAAAAAAATACAAAAATTTTCTAAGAGAAGTATGAAATGTCATTTTATTGAATGAGTTCACCTGAAAGAACACATCAACCAGAAAATTGTTCTCTACATGCACCTGAATGCTCTTTGATTGCTGCAGTCAGTCACAGACCATCACATTAGTCTTTGAAAGAAGTAACTGCAGACTAACTGCAGAGACTTAGGGACATTAGGCTAGCAGGGCTTGGAGACACTCTGAAAGTTTCTCTTGCTGCTCATATGGTGAGACACTGCTGAGCGTTTTGCAGTTTTGCTGACCACAGAGGAGACTGTCAACCAGTTTTTCAAGTGCTAATCATGGCACTTTTGTGGACAATAAAAAAGGGACATAATAGGAATGAGCAGTGCCCTGGAACAAAAGAAGGAAGCTGGCCCATCTGAGAGCACCATTTTAGGTACACATGCAAGGTTTATGAGCCCAGGCTGCCTAGCCCTTCATCCTGGTCCTTCAGCACAGCCATGCTATCTCTTTTTGCTTCTCATCTAAAGCAGTCATTTATCTTTTACTTATTTTAATTATTGGGTAAATTGGTCATTTTCTTATTCTGACATTTTAATTTTCTTTGAAGAGACAGATTTATTAAAGAAAAAGCTACTCAAATCATCACTTGATATCAGTGCTCCTCAAGATGGGAGCAGTCTTTTTCCTTTTGAGAGTGAAGTTTACACAATGTTCTCAAAAGAGAAAGGTCTGAATAACTCAATCTATTGTATGCAAAAGGCACATGGGCTGCACAAAAAACCCTACACATTTTTACCACATTTTCCAGTAGAAAATCAGGAAATAAATGTGGAATGATGTAGTTCAAGTTTATTAAGTCTACTTGACCCTTATGTCATATACTGACATTTTAATTTTACTGCCTGACGTTTAACAAATCCTTAGCAGTCCTGAAAAATTTAGTGATTAAAAAAAAAACTCTGCATAGTTAACTTAAATATATGCAAATAAAATAAAATAATTAGCAGCACTTTTTGTTTTATCATGGAAAGTTGTTCACTACGGTGATTTTTAATTGCGTATTCAGCATGTATTTATCCACAGCCTTTTAACTAATAGCTTGCCCTATTTATTTAAGCAGTGGTTGTTTTTTTAAATAGTAATATTTATAAAAGTGTTAAGCAGAAATAAGGAGACACTTCTGTAATAATAATTTGTAATATTCCTAACACTTGTCAGACCTCTCCCTCTTTCACACAACCGACCTATGGAATCACTATCACTGGAATTAAAGTACTACAACACTTTTGCATATTTCCTACAATAGGATCATGTCCCTCCCAGCTATTTGCAAGAAGTCCTACAGGAACAATTATGAAATACTCTCATTCATTTGGCACAATGGCATATGGAAATTTCTTGCAACACTAATTACTATGGTTGCAATTTTTAGCCAAAAATGTCAATGTCTAGGATTTAATTAGTCTGCAGCAGGATTTTAAAACTGANCACATCAGGTTTTAGGAGATTTTAATTAAAAATAAATCCCTACTTCTAATGCTAGCAGAATATCTAAAAAGAGTTGTTAAACATTTTTAGCAAATAAAAGCACTGAGGTGAAGTTCCTATTGTTTCAGAGTGTCCCCCAGCCATTGCCCGTGAGTGCTAAGGGTGCTACCCAGGTATTTGTTAAAGGCAGTTTGTAAAATGTAAAAGTGTAATGAAATTTTTCACTGATTAACTATTCATCCCTATGCTTGTGTCATCACTTTCTGCTTATAGTGTTTTCTTTACAGCAATTTTTTACAGTAGTAATTAGAGGTATGTTTGAATCAAAATACTAGAAACCAACACACAAAAGTTTGAACTGTCTCACTCCAGTGAGTGTCTGAGGGGGATTTTTCATTCAAACCAGAAATCTTGATATAAATTTAGTTTCAGAGTTATAAAGACAGAACTATGAGAGATTTTTTTTGTGTGTGTGTTCAGTTTTATCTTGACATGAGCTAAAATATGCCTTTATTCTACCCTCTTTCTTTGTGACAGTTACTCTGCTGGGAAGCTACACATTACTCATTCCTGCTGAGAAAATTAAAAACAAGCTATCTAGCAGTCCCAGCTCTCTGGCACATTCCAGCTACTGAACTATGTCATACTGTTGTAAAAGAAGAACTATAGTACACCTCCTGAAATTGAAGCAGCTGTGCCTTTGTAGGTGCAAAAGAATCAATAAAAGGATGGTAAGTACATGAACCTGCCTGAGACTGCTCTTGACACATACACCTGGGCACAATTCCAAACTATAGCCTAATATAATGCTAGGGGTTACCCAGCTAAGATTTCTTCACCAGGAGCACGAATGTTGGCAGTCAACCTGTGCAAATGAACCTTACGCTTGTGAATACCGGTTCATTTATGTGTGCAGACTGGAAAACTTTGGCCACAGCTATTTGTTTGCTTTGCAAAAAGCAGCATGTGGTAAGTTGGTGAAATATCTAAATAGAACAACACAGTTTCCCGTAATTCCCCTTGCCATTTTGTGCTATTGACATACTTAGGACTATAGAGTGTCTGTCACTGGGTTAGTAGCCAGCCTAGCTCTAGCCTTTGACAAGTACAGAAAAAAGAATCACAGACAACAACTTCTTCATGGTTAATGTTGCTGGTATGAGGCAGCAATATCTGCTTACATCCCAGAAAGCCAATTGTACCCTGGGCTTCAAAAGAAGTGTGGACAGCGAATTGAAGGAGGTGATTCTTCCATTTTACTCCAACCTGGAGTACTGTGTTGAGCTCTTGGTCTGGAGGAGGGCCACAAAAATGAGAAGGCTGGAACACCTCTCCTATGAAAAAAGGTTGAGAGAGTTGAGATTGTTCAGCCTGGAGAAGGCTCTGGGAAGATTTATTGATGCCTTAAAATATATAAGGTGGTCTTACAGAAAATGTGGAGAAAGACTTTTGACCAGGACCTGTAGTGACAGAAAAAAGGGCAATTTTTTTAAACTGAGAGTAGATTTAGATTAGATATAAGGAAGATATTTTTTATGATGAGAGTGGTGAGACACTGAAACAGGTTGCCCAGAGCATTTGTGGATGCACCCTCCCTGGAACCATTCAAAGCCAGGCTGGATGGAGCTCTGAGCAAACAGATCTGGTGAAAGAAGTCCCTGCCTATGGCAGGGGGTTGGACTAGATGATCTTGAAGGTCCCTTTCAACCCAAACCATTTTGTGATTCCATGATCTGCCAGTGAGCAAGTTTGATAGAGAGCTGAGGGCCTGCTAGCTTTAGTGTGTATGCTCAGTACAACACAGGTCATCACCGGTGAGTTAAGAATATGGTTTCAACTCACTTTTCATATAAAATCTCTTTTGAATATCATGAAATCATGTGTTCCATAATTCCCAGGAATCTGCTTTGATGTTGCTCTATTATTCATTCATCAAAAGGGGCCCTCTGTAACTTCGCAAAGTGCACATGCCTGCTTTCATTTCTTGGCAGTGAGCTTGACTGAATACAGGAATCCTCTTCAGATACTTTTTTTCTCCTGTTGCTGGTCTCTTCCTGCATCATTGCATGATGCCAAGCTCCACTGAAAGGACTACCAGAAAGGAAATGGACTCTCTCTCCTCTTTTAACCTATTCTGAACATTGAACACATCCTCTTGACAGAGCCAAAGAGGCTTTGTTTCACACGTGATGTAAAGAAGCTGCATGATTGCAATGTTTGTTGACTTTTCATCCTCAGCAGGGGAGGGAATTTCATAGCTCACACCTTTAATTGAATATTTCACAAGCAGCATCACGAAAGTTAAAAGCCAAATTTTGTCTCCCTTTAAAACAAGAATCACAGGTAAGTTATCACCTTTCAGTTGTATAGTAACTGTTGACCATTTAACAGTTCAAAGCAAGTTCTGAGTATCATCAGATATAGGCTTTCCTTATTATTAGAAGCTAAATGAACGGGTGACTATTTCTGTCTCAGAAACCAGACAGCAGACTAGCAGTAATCACTTGTGAAATGAAATTAAGCTCTCAGGCAGCTAGATTGAACACCTCATTTCTATGCTACCATTAGCAATTTTACCTTTGCATTGTACAATGTATGTTCCCAGGGTAGAATTTCATTAACCTGTACATATTTTGGGCTCATCAAGTTAAAAATCAAGCAAGCAAAAGAAGAGCAAGTGTATCTTTCATAATATTTCTACTGTTGGAAGCTCCAAGACTTTCAAGAATTGCCTGAAATCATTAGCTGATTTTCTTGTTACCTTCACAGTCTGAAAGGAAAGTTTCCTCTCTACCAGCTTTGACTATCCACAACTTTAGCATAAAACATGTGGTAGACTTCCTGTACCCATAGTTACATTAATTTTCATGTTCCTTCAATAGCTTGAGGTGTTCTGCCTTCAATAAAATCACGCTTTACCAATCAATAAAAAAAAGCAGAGAATATGAATCTTTTAAAAATCTATAATAGGTACAATAATTACACAAGCATGCTAGTGACAGCCGAAGTGTCAAAGCAAATCCCAAGACCCACGATCTCAAAACCTCCGGAAACTAGCAGAAAATAATGCAGTATTATTCACTTGTACTTTTGTATGAGCCAGTGTCAAGATTAGATGATGAGTGGGTGTATTAACTCCTCAGCCTATTCCCTCAGCTTTCACAAAACAGGCTCCACTGAAATGCCAGGATTTTCAGTTTGATCAAAATCTTTCTACCGTCGCCTGCCTACTGAAATGACAGAGTTCAGATGAGGTGACAATGAACAAAATAGTGCATGAGAGTGCTAACCCCTCACTCTAGCCATTTACATAGTACAAAGACAATTCACAAGGCAGCCTTACAGAACAAAAAACCCACAAGGCTAGTTAGATATGATTGCAACAATGCAAGCTGAAAGCAGCTTGTCAAGTCCATATTCAGCAAGGAGATAGTCCTTTGGGTGAATGGCTGGAGTACTCCTCTTCTTCACAACATTTTTCAGTCATATTAGGAATTTACCTGGTGGGTGCTCTGGGGAACACACTGCTTCCTAAACAATACACTGACGTTTTTAAAAAGCCTGAAGTCTTGAAATTCCAAGGTATCAAGTAATTTCCATGTAACTTCACAACCTTTTCAATTATAAAGGTTTTTCTGAATCTAAGATATTTGCATGCTATGGCTGGATGTCTTGATTTTTTTCTTAGAACTTATTTTGAGCTCCGTATTTGCATCAATTCTCTTTCCTATGAAGAAAATACTAAGTTTGGCAGTAGGAAATGATTAGAGTGAACATGGCTGGCACAAAAGTGTGTGTTTTCACATTGCAATTTCATTCCTTCACATATACTCAGGTCCAGGAATATAAAAAACACCTTTTAAACAACTTCTTCCACCCACCAATCTTCTCCATTTTTTTTTTCTTAGGAATGCAAATTTCTACTTAAATCTTTACAGAGTCACAAAAATACATTACATTTAGTTATTTCAAACTTGACATGCTTCACTAGAAAGTACACTGAAAAATCCCTTATGGAGAAGGTGTAAGAAAATTTACATGAATGGCAGACACAGCTTGGTCATTCATGTATGTTGCTGCCCAAAACTCTTGTGGAATAGAGTCAAGGTGAGACATGGAATAAAAGATTTAAAAAAAAATATTTAAAAAAGAAGTAGACACATTGATGTTTCAAAACATCACATTAGAGCTCAGATTTATCAGCAGGAAACTGAATATACTGTTATCATAAAGCAGCTCTTAGCCTGTCAGTCAAGAGTTCAGCTAATTCTTGTTTATGAGTGTGTGCAGTTCTTAGAAATCCTTTCATGATGAACTGAGATTGGACATTGCCTGTATTTCCCATGTCCTTGTCCTCCAAGGAGACAGATAAACTTGTGTGAATAGAAACTTTCCAGAGTTATAAACACCTGCCTTTGGATCATATTTTGACAAACAAGCCAAGGAAGTTACAGATTGGATCAGACATCAGGACTAAACATGGACATAATCAAAACACAAGAGAAAGGGAATCAATTTGAAGGAGTAAATGATAAAAGGAAATAAGAATTTAATGTGATGAAAACTTTATCTTTTAAAATGCATTTTTAACTAATCCATGGCTTTCTCTGCTATTTTTGTAGTTCTTAGGTGTTTCTTCCTACCATTACCAAAGCCTTTATTTGCATTTTCCCCAGTTTTCCTTCTCATTTTATGTTTTCCAAGTATTTTTAAGGGCTCTACCAGCCTTTACAAGCCAGGAAAGACTGGAAAAGGTACAGGAGAGAAGCTAGAGATATAAGCCTTTAATCAGCAGGAGTGAAGGTTTTTCTGAAAGACTGAAAATCCAAATAAAAACTAACTTTTCCTAAAGGTTGGCCACTTGCAGTTGTCTTATTATCTCAGGGCCTTATTCTCCTACTTAGGCTATTTTGTGCAGTGGCCTGCATAACAAAAAAAGCCAGGCAAGCAGAGATGAGTGTCCACAGGGATCTTCTGACATAAGCTGTTTTCTTTCCCTGGAGTGTCGGGTCTCCTCTGTGAAAAGTTTCCCTTTTCATTTCCACAGTAGGATTCAGTACCAGACAGTTTGTCTTGCTAAAAGTTCTGAATTTCATGCAACCACAGTTCTTAGGAGATAAGAATACATATCTATCTATATATCTGTGTTATTTAAGTACCTAATTGTTGAATTTAATTTCTTCTTTGCAGCTATGGAAAGTATAGGCCAAATTTTAGGGATGTAAGCAAGTAAATCCTGAACATGAAAAAAATATTAAGGGAGATCAAATCTTTGAGTACGGTTACCTGTTTAAACAGTGCCAAAGACCTATTTTAGGAACAAGAAAATACTGAAGCATGCAAAACTTTATCATGGTAGTGGAAGATTTGACTTAGCATGAGTTTCCAGCTCACAGTAGTAGTGTACCATATTATCATGTAGACAGACAATGACAGACTTATAGGCTGAATAAATAAGATTTGCAATTAAATCTTCATTGAAAAAAATACCAAAATTCACCAGCAGCACTCTTTGCAAAGGATTTCATCCTTCCTTTAACCAGTTCTAATAAATGAGGGAACAGATGGCCCCAGATTCAATACAAAGTTGTACTGGCTCAGGGGGCTCTGCTTGTTCACGGGTAGCAGCTGAACCCCAGGACTGGTCTGCACCCCGGGAGGTGCCTTTTGTTTTAATGGTTAGTTCTACACAGTTTTGTTCCCCACTATTCCTTTTTCTTTTTGTTGTTCAAATCCTCAAAATGGCCTCAAAATGATTCCTCACTGGGTTTCTTTTTTGTACCACTGGCAACCATTTTGTCCTCTTCCAGTTCTTAAGGGAAAAGCTTTGCATAGCTTTTCCATAATGACCTCCTTATCTGTGCAGCCAGAGGCAACACTGACAGTGCTAGAAACTGGGTTTGCTAATTAAACTAGTGCTCCCTCTGTTGGCTGATGTCAGTGCCCTGAAACAAGGACTTGCACTGCCAGGGATTGCATTATTAGGAAAAAGCAAACAAAACAAAACAAAACCCCCCAAATAAACAAACAAAAGTCTCTGGCAGAGTTAGAAGCCAGATGATATCCCAAAGGGCAGTGTTACAGTTGTCTTGCAAATGAAAATTAAGTCCTAAATAAGTGTATTCACTTATGCAGCGTGGGAGCATCGCAAAAAAAGCATTCTACCATTTTGAACTCTTTACAAAATTTCATTTCTCCTTTATGAGTGTGCATATCAAAACTGTTTCCCCTCCCTTTACATTCACATCAGTAATAATTTAGAGCGTTTGAAGTTTACCTGGCAAAGAAGAGAAATAACACAGACCTTTCATGTCCTAGTACTGTTGAATACTGAATGAAGGCTGAGAACTGTATTAATTTTATATCGCTTTGGTCTGTTCTCTAATTCAGCTCAGGAAGGTTTCAGAGACAAAACACCACCTGTATTCTAGCTGGGATGCCTTCTTCCAATTAACCCCATAACTGCAAAAGAGCGGGGAGGAATACATGCAAATAGGTTTAAACAGAAAATATATCTGGTTCAAGTTGTTTAAGAGTTGTGTTTCAAAAATGCATAATGCTTAGTGAAAAATTATATACAATAGTTTGCTCAAGTTTGAGGATTGTACTATCTCAGTTATTTCCCCCTCACATTCTGAAAAAGAATGAAGAACTTTCCACCAAGAAGCTAAATTACACACCTGGAAACTGATAGAATATTTTGAGTCCCTTTGTTTATCTTACTCACATTGATGGAAGGTGAGTCAAAAGACTGTAATGAAGTTTTGCCCTCCTTGCTCTAGTATGACACGGTGACAGAGAGCCTCATTATTACTCTGTTCTGTTTACAAGGATGGGAGTAGACTTTTGAAAAACTGTGATTTACCAGGATTTCCATAGAATGCTGAATATCCGCTCTACTTTACAACTTTATAAATGTTATATTTCAGAACTAATGCTGTTCTCCTTTTCAAGAAAGCTGTATGCATCTATTTCTAAATGAATTACTTACCTGGTACTCTGTTGCAAGATAAATACATTTGTGGTTGTATTATTAGAAAACAACATTACCTTGTATGCAGCCCATTGGGTTGTCAAGCATTGCTTGCATTAGAGGAGAATGTCTCTGCTTGTCTGGCACCATAGAGTTTAGGATAATTTGAACTTTTTAAACTGAAGGGGATGAAAGAAAAACTAAACAAAAATACAAAGATGTATGTGCTTCAACTAAACTCAGGACTTCTATTAATCCTCCTTCTTTTTAGGACACTGCCACCTGTAGAGGTGTTTCTTGGCGGGTTCTGGCACTGGCTGCTTTCCTGAGCTTCTGACCTGCCAACATAGAGTTGTTGCCCCTTATCTGATCGTGCTGGACATGACCTACATTCCCAGATAAATCCATTCCTGAAGCTTGTTCACCTAGCTTGTTCTTTGAAAAGATGTCCTTCCTTTTTAGAAACTCTTACATTTTTTTCCTTACTCCATATTTTATTCCATTTCTCTCCAATAAAAGCTACTTATTATCTCAGTTTTAACCTCAGACTGTTTTGTACTTGCTCCTTTTGTATAAAATATTTCCTTTATTTGCTGCTTAACCAATACATTCTGCCAGGCCCTACACATCCCTCCCACCATCTTTGGTGTCAGTCTTTCCACTTCTCGTTTGTGCTATCTCAAATCTTGATGAAACAGTTTCCTGCATTCCAGGTATCATAGGGAAGATCAATGCCAATTAGGACATTATATTGTAATAGAGATGTATAATTTTGTTTTTCATTCTTATAGGCCAATTTTGATTCAACTGAACGGTAAAATAAGTCAACTGTTTAGTGACAATTTCCTTTCCCTGAGCAGGGCTATATATCATTTTAGCTAAGAGCTTAGAAAGGCATGCTGTGTTTGCCTACAGAGAAAGTCTTATCCCTTTCTATCGAAACACTTTTCTTAGTTACTTTTGGATATAGAATAACACATTAAACAGACGTAAGCTGTGACCTAAATGTAGAAAGTAGTGAATATATGACTTACAGTCTGAGCACCACTGAGAAATTATTTTAATGAATACATATAAGTACTTTATGTTATCTTTATTGGAGAAATGATATAATCATAGTGCTGGTTTTTTCCTTCTAGGCAAATGCAAAACTGTTTGCTCCCTTGGGGTGCAAATTCTTGGCACAAGATTTGGCTCAAAGTGCTGTCAATATGGGCAGGGAAGGCAAGATACATAGTTGCTAAGCTTTTAAGCTTGGATATGACTACAGAAAAGCATCAAACTCCACATCAAAATGCTCAGTCAGCTTCTCATGGAAAGATACGTGTCCTGTTTTTGTTAGGAAAAGCATCTCTGGAGATTACATCAAAAAACAAGGGGACCAAGGAGTCTCTGTACGTCTTCCTCCACCAGGAGGGGCCATAGCTGCAACCAAGAGCATGTCCTTGACTTGTACCACACCCCTGTCTTCCTACATCAAACCCAAAAATGACTTAATTTGTTTTCATGTCCTTGCCAAACCCTTAAACCCAATGAATTTGCCTACTCTCCCTCCACTACCCCTCTTTGATGGATAGTGTAAAGTAACCCACACTATCCTTCTGCTATTAAGTGCACCTCAGAAAGGAGAATAGAGTCATAGCACAACATAAGGACAGGCTATACTGTTTACTGCAAAAGAAAGGTGGTGGGGGGTTGGGAGGTGGCAGGGCTGTGTTGGGGGGGTGAGTTTTTCACAGCCTGATATTAAAAGGTAACTGTCTGCATCTCTGCTGCTGTCAGGAAGAGCTACTATCTAAAGCAAATGGATGTCTGACACTGTGTATTCTAACACTTTGATTTTAAAATAATGACCTCAGACATTAGTTAAGCATTTAACAAACAGAAAATTAAGATTTAGATTCTCAGAGAAATTACTAGAACGAGCTTAATCTCTAGTTTGCCAGTCAGGGAGAGGAAAACCACAATAGGAGTAAATTGCTGTCTCCAGTCCTCCTGCCTGCCTACAGACAGCAAACCCACTGCCCTAAAGAATGTGCTTTGCCCAGGTTTGTCCTCTGAGATAGGCATTACTTCTTTGAAGAGGCCATTCTTTTGTAACACACAGTAACCTAGTGAGGTTAGGGGATGCTCTGTACATGCGGCCTTTCCTCATTGTTTGCACTAGCCCAGCAATCCCTTTTCCCCATTTGTACACTGGAGCTGACTCCTTTCTCTGGAATCCCAAGCACCAGCAGCTACACCAGTCTAAGAGCAGATATTTAGTTTATGAACAATTCTCAGGCTCCCATTTGAAAATCTGTACTTCTCCCTTGCTTTTGTTTCACTTGCTTCTTTTATTTTGTTTAAATAGCCTTGGCAGTAATTCTGTCAACTCAGTCTCTTTCCTCTCTGCTCTGTGCAAATGTTTCTTTTGTCACACTTTCTCCCCACTGCCACAGTAGCAATGAGTTTCCTGTCTCAAGTCATTGAAATGTGTTCATGCCACAGATCTCAAACTCCATTTTCTGAAAAACTGCTGCTAAGCTTCAACTGAAATTATGCAGTGGAGAAGGAAAGAGCCTAGACTACAGTGTCAGATGGCTTGAAAGCCTCATCACATTTTTGATCCTGTTCATAAAGCCACTACTCCAGGAAAAGTGGTATGAGGGGCAGAAGTGGGTGAAGCCCAAATCTTAGTGCATTGTGACTGGCGCTAGACCAGTCTGTCTTGTGGTTCAGCTTCTTTATGGCTTGCTTTGAGAGGATTGTATAGTTCCATTCACACAAGAAATAAAGCAGAAAAGGGTCGTCGCTGTGATCTGAAATGCAGTGCTATCTGATGTCACCAACAGTCTGAGTGTCACCTCAACCTATTGGGGCAAGAGGCAGAGGGCAGTGAGAGACAGGCAGCAAAACCTTAATAGGGGTGAGAAAGCAATGTTGTTTTCTTCACTGACACATTTCCCAATCATCAGTGTTCTCTTGAAAACAACTATTGTCAGCTGGGGAGAATTTACAAATAAAATGAGTGGCAGAGTTGATTCCTGCTTTGACTGTGCATGATAACTGCCTAATCACCTTGTTTCTTGCCAGATTTCCTTTGTACAGGATTCCTTTTACCACTTCCAGAGGCAGAGATTCAGGGTGTGACTGCCATGCAACCGTTTCACTGCTTAACCCAAGGTATTAACAGTGAGTTCAAGCCTTGCAGGCTCTTTGATTTGGTGTTAAATTCTCCAGAAATGTGTGATAATCAAAAAGTCCAAGTGGCTTTGCAGAGGCTTCTAACCTCTCTGTTCTTATATGTTAAGACTTCACAAGAAATAAACATAAATACACACAAAATAGTCAAACTTGTACCTGCTTTTTCTCAATTCAGTTCCCTTACCAACCTAAAGCATTGCACTTCTTTTAAACCACTCAATTGTCATCTTTCTCTCCATTCTTGGTGGTCTTCCTGCCTCCTTTTCTTGGAGTGTGAAATAAACCTGTCCTTCATGGCTTTTCATTGGGCTCCTTCACCCCTAGGAAGATTTGTTCAAACCCTCCTTGTTATGAGGCTATAAGAAGAGTGGCTTTTTTAAGCTGGCTATCCTCTGACCAAGAATGCTTCATTTCAACAAAAAATTATTGAAATGTAACCTTTCTCTATAGTCTATCCCTTCTTTGTCTCTGAAATATTTCCAAGATGAAGATGAAAACACACTGGAGAAGATAAACAAGGCCCTGATTAAAATATGAGTTTGATGATGGTTATAGGCTATATATATAATTATACTATCAAGTTTGGGAGCGCTTATGAGTTAGAAATAAAACAGCAGGTATTACTATTACAACAATGGAGCAAGTGAATATAAAGCATTTTGTTCAGAGAAGCAAATAGAAAGAAATCAGAATACAAACCAAAACCAAATAAAATCAGTTATGTTCCAGAATTTTCTATAGAATCACAGAATGTCAGGGCTTGGAAGGGACCTGGAAGGATCATCTAGTCCAATCCCCCTGCCAGAGCAGGATTCTTCCCTGAATAGCAGTCGAACCCAGGCCCCAGTGGTAAGAGCACTGAATCCTAACCACTCCTCTAGAAAAGAATTATTAAAAAATTCCCAGCTATTCATTTTAATGAATTCTGATGTTTAGCAGGATTGGTTTTGATTTCTCTTTAAAAGTCCTTATTTCTTGGAAAAGACACCTTAATTTCTTAGCAACAACTTTTTTTGTTGTTAGAAATGTCTGACACTGGTGGTCTTATTCCATGAGTAATAGAATTAAAATAATTGTGGTAGGGTCAAAGATATGGTCTTGTTTGCATATCTCAATATTCTGTTAAATGCATATGTTATTTTCCAAGAGCACAGATGTAAGGAGTACAAATAACAACACTCTCAAAATGTTCGACTAATACTTCTGAAACCTTAATTTCACAAACAACGGCTCTAGATTTTATACATGACTTTTAAACTTCATTCATTCATTTATTGGTGACCTTCAACAGTCTGTTTTCAAACCATGGAATTAGTGATGGTAAGGTATAGTGGGACATAACTATCATTCAAGGAGTGGTGGGCAAAATACATTACAGAGACTGAAAGAATTTGAGAGCAAGAAGAGGAGAGAGAGAAATACAAATAGGATTCTTGCATAGGCTCAATGAAAAGTTTTGCATTGTGTGTGAAGGACCAAGGGACCCTTTGGCTACATTTGCGGGGAAGAAACAATCAGTAACTGCCTAGTAGCTCTCTAAAGAATCAGCCAGCATGGCACATAGAAAGACTGTCATCTATCATCATGTAAGAAAGGATTTGTGTGAGTAACATCAGTGACAACAGGGGCAGAATAAAAAAATGCAGCTAAATTTCATGTGGTCTATATAAGCTCCATCACGATGATGGAGCAGGTATGGACAAGTACATCCAATCCTCCTGTAAATCACCAGTTGAGAAATCTGTGGAGATGTGTCTGTTTCCATCATGCAACTCCCTCTTGGAGGTGTTCTGTGTGATGCACACAAAGACTTCACATATGCAATGAGAGGTACAATTCAAGAGAAAGAAAGGAGTTTCTAAGCTGAACCTTGTCTCCCTGTTCTGTCCTTTGCATAGTTTGAACCAGCTTTCTGAGGAAAGGATTGTGATCATCAGAAGAACAGTGCACTCCCTTCCTGTCCTTCTAAAATAATGGTGGAAGATTAAAAAGTTGAAAGCTCTGAAACTTTTCTGCATGTAAATGCACTCCAAAATCTAGAATTTAAGAAAGGACTGAAATATATTTTTATTTTCTTATTTTGTGCCTACCAATTGAGTTCTCTCATAAATAAATCAAGTATAAATATCCCACCAGTTGGCTCTGGTAATTTTTAAAATATGATGTACATAAATTTAACTTTATAATCTCATGATAAGTATGACTGAATGAGGAAATAATAAATTGCAAACTCTGTAATGCATCTTCAGATGCTGCCAGAATATTTTATTGTAGCAAGATTCATACCATCTATCACATGAAGAATAAAGGGAAGATGTTTTCTCTTCTCCTTCTGTGCCCTACAGAGAAGCCAAATAATTTGCAACAGTCCTTTTGCAGGTAGCTTAACTCATTCTCTCTGTCTGCATTTGCGATTTAACACTCTGGGCTGAGTTCAATCTGGAGAAGGTAAGGACAATTGCCAGGGACCAAATGTTGTTGGTTTCACATGTCTATGACTTCTCAGAACAACCTGAGATAGAAGAGTATGAAATGTTATATCTAAAACTAAAAAAGTGTGACTCAAGGGGTTTATTTTTAAAAAAGTAGAGGCTGGAAAGGAAATGAGGGAAAATTGGCAGAGTAGAAACAGAGGAGCAACAGGTATAGAGACAGGCTATAGGAGATGAAAAGTTGTGGAGAAGTCAGCCAGTCACCACTCAAGTTTTCCACATTTCAGGACCTTTTTCTTCATTAGCAGAACTGAAAACCAAAACCCCAGATGTTTACAGACTCAGAATTGCTCTGCTCCACAGACACTACTATGACTACAGTCTCCAGAGGCATCTTTGAACCCATATTAAATTAGGTAGCTTGAGTAATACTATTTAACCGAGACAGAATAAGCAGCACAGGTGACAGATCAGCACAGATAACTAAGTATTTTCACAGATATTCAGGCAGGATTTTCAGCTCTTGCAAAGCCCGTCCAAAGCCCTGTGTTGTCCTTCCAGTAGCTTCAAGCAACTTCAAGTGAGCACCAGTGGGACCAGCTCAGTCATCCGGCCCTTAAGCTCAGCCCTGACAGCAGTGCAGTGGCACTTGTCTGACTCTTGAGAATAGAATTGCACAGGGTTGTAATGCAAACTGTAATGCCTCTTGTCCTCATCCAGCACAGCTGGTGAGCTACTATTTTTCCATCCCATACCAAAATGAACAACCTGCAGCAATATCTGCTCTGCTGCAGTCTTCAGAGTTCAAACAGCCAAAGTCACAGGATTCTTGAGTGATGGGCATGGTGGAGGCAGAGAATTCCAAATGAGATAGATGAAAGAAAAGATGTTGATTTGATGAACATCTGTTATGATGGAAAGCTCCAAACGATGGATTGCTTCCCTATTGTGTTCATAACTGCACAAAATGGCATAAACATACAGAGATCTACTTGCTATTTGTAGGATATTATATTAAATATATTCAAAAATATTCACATACACATACCTATATATATATGCATACACACACATAGATAGATAGGTGGTAGATAGATAGGCAGGTAGGTAGATAGACAGACAGAGAGATAGATGGATGGATGGATGGGTGCATGTGTCTTTCTCCTTAAAGTTGTTAGAAGCAAGTAGTGGACAGAGGAAGCAGCTGCTTCTTCATTAATACAGGAAATGTGTGATATTTACAGAAATAGAAAAAGCAACACAGAATGTGCCAGAACCCTAACCTTTGTCAAACATAATATCTTCTGGGTCTTATGGGATGCTTGGATAAAAGAACAGTGAGGAAAGCCTTCTGCCATCTTTGCCCGGCTGACACACTTCTGTTCAATCTTCTCCAGCAAGAACTGCTGTCCATCTGTTTGCCTGTCCTGGGAAGGAGCACAAATTCTTACTCTCCATGCAGCTGAACATAGCTATCTTAGATGGCTTGAGTCAAACAGCCCAGTAGTTCAGTCATCCATGTGATCTCCAAAGGGCCAAGTGAACACACCTCATCTTCCTTCATAAAATTCTGCCATTACACATTCTTTCACATCAAGTTCAATGGGCAAGTACTACTTAATGTAAAAACTTCCAGAGTCAGGACTTATTCATCTAAGAAACACATCCCCTAAGTTTCTCTCTGATCACTAGAATTGTGCCACTGAAAAACCATAGTTTTAAAGAGATGTAAATTGAGGACACAAAGACTGTCTGGCCAAGCATCGGCTTTAGGACCTGCTTCTGAAAGAAATCAGATTGAGCTATACTCCATTTAAAATTAACTATTTTAATACAGTCTTTCCTAAAGGACAGTATTGGTAACTAAAACAATCAATACCCTTGTATAAGGAGGGAGAGGAAAGACAGGGAAGAGAGAAAGAGATTTACACAAGTAGTAATGGTGGTAATCTTTTTTTTACCTAGCATGAGGCAATAACAGGGTTGTGCCATCATGGGAAAAGCTATCCACCTCACAGTATGTATCTTAAGGCAGGATTTGTTCTGTTTTATTGCTACACATCGCCTCCGTTTCTCCATTCCTAGTACAGTCAAGCTTTCTGCTTAATGTTGAGCCCATCTTTATTTTGCCACCTCAGAGCCATTTTGTAACATATGCTCTATTAGGTGTAGCTGTGCAAAAGCTTACATAACTTAAGGCTTGCTGGAGTACAAAGACCTAAACATACAACAGATGCACAAATGAACATGAAGATGAACGTGCTGTGTGTACAAAGGGATGATGATACTGCTCAAAATTAGATTTAGTCTGCTTCTCCTGTGGAGTACACCTGTCTTCTGATGGTAGTACGTGCAGCTCCAGCCAGTGAGGCTTCCTCATCCAAAACTAAGCTTAGATCTTCCTTCCCTCATTAGTGTACTGGGACTCCCCTTCCCATACTTTATTTGCACAGGGTTCTATGTGTTCGCCAAAGCGTTTCATTAGCATATTCAAGACACACCCCCAGCAGACTTGAATGCAATACATACAGATGCAAACAAATAAACCTAGATGAACAAACAGAAGTATACCTTGTGGGTTCACAACAGCTTTAAAACAGACTCTCAGAAAGGAGACTAAAATTCATAACACCTTTATTTATAAGAAAGCAAATCTTGTTTGTTACTTCCCTCTGGCAGTTAACCATCCCCATTTAAGGGTGCCTTGTTACTCATTCCATGAAGAGAGCTTCACCAAAGGTTCAGCTGTGGTTTTCTGCCAGATGGAGCTTTCCAGAGGTTTGATGCTAGCTCCTGGCTCCTGATTTTTTGCTCTGCTTGGGTAGCATAAAAGTGGTGGAGCTACTCTCATCCAACAGGGAATTATTTGAGGAGACTTCATATGGGATAATTCTGGTATGAATGACTTTACATCATATGCATTTTCCTACAATGCTGGTATTTTGTTCAAAGTATTTTGAGTACAGAGCTTGGTATGCTGTACTCCAGCAGTCTGAAGCAGGATCTTTAGGGGACTGAAATTTATAGAAAACCTTAGATCAGTAGAGAAATGAAAATATACCTTTAAGAAGATTGTCCAGGCAAATAGATGAAAAGCCCTTTTGATTATTTATTGTAAAAAAGAACTTGTTTCGTGGACCAAGGGAACTTTCACTCCTTCATGCAACACTGCAGCTTCAGGTTCCCTACCATGTCTCCCAGTACTCCACCACACACTACACTGTAGATCTGCTCCTGCACCACTGACATCCTTCCCTCACTGGGGTCACACATGGTGTGTTTAGGATGCTTTTACATCTCTGAGGCTGCAATAGCTGTGTCAAAACTGGTTCACGAGTTGTCAGGGAACAGGGGCTAACAGACAGCACAAACACAAGAACATGATTTCCTTGGGGCTTCTTACCTTCGTGAAATCAGGAACTTCTTGTCTGCAGTAACCACGCAGATTGTGTGACAGAAAACAGGCTCTGAGGCAGTAGTGGGTCTTTTACTAGCAAATCTTTCCTATTTAGCATCCTCAATGACTTTGCTGCCAACAGTTTAATCACCTTAGAAAGCCATTTAATCACCTTAGAAAGCCTCTGACAGTAAAGGATACTACCTAGAATTACCTCAGCTGCTTCTTCCTGTGGCTATATTGTCAGACATTATCAGCAAATATTTGCTTGTTATAGACTGTCAGTGGGGGAAAAAACATGCCAGTCTTCTTGCCTTCTAGGTAACTAATGCTTTGTTGTTTATCCAGTGAAGACCATCTTCCTCAAATTGTTCTCTGTGTGTGTATTGCTCATCCAGACAGGCTGACAAGTGACAAGCTGCACCCACAAGCAGAAGTAATTCTGAGTATATAAAGGAGCAAAACCTTTGTATTCTAAATGGCTTGAGTTTGTTTTCTCATTGTTCCCACCTGCTTCTCCCTAACCTCCATTCATGCTTTACACAGAGGGTAGGGTAGTATGAATATTTCTGGCAATGAAAAGACTAAAAAGAAAGAAACTCTGCTGTATTTGTTAGAAAATGAGGGATTTTGGAGCAGGAAAATTACTTGCATTTCAATCATTGTTTCCCAAGTTCAGTATAAACTAATAAAAAGTTTCTACATAGCACTTTATACTTCTAGTGCAATTTCACTTTGAAAATATTAAGGAATATTCTATAGTTTTGAGAAAACATCAGACTTGAAAACACCCACATTTATCCTCTTTTTTTTTCTTGCTCTTTTGTATTGCACTACAGAAAATCTGAAGCCTTTATTTTATTTGGTTAAGGATAAAGAGAAAGGTAGGAGTTCCAACTGAAATGTAGACACTACCTGCCAACTTTCATGCCTCTCTTTTCAAAAGCAGAGGGAACATAGGCTCAGCCTGCCATGCGAAGTTGTAATACAATGTTAAACACGTACTATTAGAAAACAAGACCTTCAGTACAGTAATGTGCATAATGACTGGTTTAAGCATAATTGGGAACCATAATAATAATAAATCGTAGAGGAAGTATCGGTTCTTAATTAATGGCCCATTCTTTTTGTAAAAGTGTAGCTGTTATACCTTAGGTGTATGTAATTAAATGTATCACAAAGTATGGTTACATTTGTCTAATAATTGAGCAATGTAATGGAGCCTCCATGGCTAGGTGTTATTTTACTTTTTCTATTCAAATCTAGGTTTTTAAAAGCTGCATAATAACTATGCTTACTCTTAAATAACAGAAACCTCTTAAATTCTTTGGAATTCTGTCCAATTAAGACATATGAGACACAAACACAGGAGAATTTGAAGTCTTTCTCTCAATCAATGTTAACATTAATCATGCAGGAAAGTGCCCGAGTTTATAACATACTCCTCCTCTAAACACTGACTGAATGCTAGAAAAAAATCTTCAGCTGCATTTTAACCTAAAAGTCATCCACTGAAAGACAACTGATCTTGTTTTAGTCCTAAGCAACCAAGAAGTAAAAATTTATTTGAAACCTGTTTGTGCTGGCTTAAATGTTGATGTTATTTTCTCAAAACCACAAAAATGCACATTGTGCTTCTCTCCCCTATAGGCTTGCCTTTCTCATGCTGTAATTCACTGCAACATACAAGCCTTTATTCCTTTTCCTATGCAGGGATTCATGTAACTCAGAGTGTTTTCCTGTTGTGACTGAGAAGATGAGGAATTATAAAAGACTAACACTACAATTTAACGCTTCAGAGAAACAGTGTATATCATTACTCCTCTGTAGCCAAGCACACTAATTAATATTTATTGCACCTGTCAAACCAGTAGCCATGGTCAATCCATTGCTGCAGCAGTTCAATCGGAGGCTGGGCACCATATTTCTCCTTGGCAGGCATGTTTAGGTCATCAACAAAGACAAAAGCCCTTTTCCCCAGTGGAACACTGTAAAGCCTCTTCTTTCTTCTGCAAAATTAAACCATTAATTTTATTCATGTTAATTTTCATCTTACTTTGAAAAAGCAGAAAGAGAGAGAGAGAGAAAGGAAGAGAAGAAAGAAAGAAGGGAAATCACACACTTTCAGGGGAGCCTGCCTGACATTACTATTAGAACTAGTTCTTTTGGAATCCATGACCTTTTATTTTTATCAGATGTGCTGTAAAGGTCACAGAAACATGGGGAGGATATAGTTATAAATCCACATGGAGTTTAATCAAAGGTGGCACTTTGTTCTGAAGTAAACAAGCTAATAAAGCTATTCCAGTTTAAACCAAAACAAAAAATCCCCCCAAAAAAAGGAAAAGAAAAAAATCTTTGTTAAAGACTGTCAACAAAACTCTGATGAATGTGAATGTATCAATGGAATCAATTAGGCAAGAGGGATCATAATAAGCGAATTTCAGTGTTGCACCTACAGCAGGCACTTTGGCACTCTCTTTTATTTCTAGCCCTGTGCCTCATTCCAAAGCATGTCACGGTGCACAGTGTGCTGCTGGGGAGCTGCATTCACTCCAGCTAATTACAAGACAATGAGAACTTGAACTAAAGGCAGCTACAGAGCAGATTGCTTCAGTTATGCCAGTCTGTATCCTGATTACACCACGAACACTTGTGACACTGTGAAATAACAGCATAAATGAAAGAGAGCTGTGATATGAACACCTGCATTTCAGCACGTAGTATGAAAAAAATTTTAATTATAGGCCTTCAAGAATTTCCCCCCCTTTTTTCTTCCCCTCAAAAGTACATGGCTGGGTTGCCAGCAAAAGGATTGTATACTCAAGTGTGGATACTAGGCAAGCTAAGAAGTCAAAAATAAGACATTGGTACTACTTCTACTCAAGCTGGATTTGTTATGCCCGGTCCCTGGGAAATGGCTAACATACCTAAGAGACAGGAGGGTTGGCAGTGCAAGGATGGGAGGCAGTGTTGAAGTACTAGCTACCAAGAGTGAAAGTGGTGAAAAAGCCTGAAAAACTACTGGCTAGAGGAGCAGTAAAGCATTTGCTTCTTTTGGAGAAGACATAGATCATCTTAGTGAAGCCCAGTCTTGCAGGAGTCCTTGAGAGCACTGAATCAGATATCAGGGCTGACAGAATATATTATAAAATGGTGAGTGAATGAGTATGTTTTAGATGCATATGAACAGCATCATGCTTCGCCCTGCAAAAGACTGTGGGCTGGATTTTCGGTAGATGTGCAATACTCAGAAAAACCGGTAAATGCTTTGAAAATCTTCCTGTCTAAATAATTCTTTGAAATAAGAATTGGCTGTCAACCCCACTAAGGTACATTTGAAAATCACTCTAGCAGTTATATGACTCAACACATGTCTATGTACCTTAGAAAATACAGTGTTTTATGGTTAGCTATGTAGGGGAAGATGTATGCATATATTGTCTCTTACATTAAGACTTGTTACTCAGGTGGGTCTGGATCCACAGCAAAGATTTAGGTCATGCCGCATACAGCTTTTAGGAAACTGCCTTAAGGAAACCACATCCCTAAGCTGGATGGTCAAGTTTTCTCCATATAGTGGGGAGAAAAACAGGTTCAGAGCCACTGCCTGCCAATGCCACCATCCAAGGACCTTATCCACCAGGAGACTGCAAGTGTCAGAGTATGCCGAAAATCCTACTTTTCAAGCAGAGTTAGTCACCCCTCTACTCTCATTTTTCATCAGCCCATATAGCTTGTTGCTTGGTACACGAACTACAAACTGTAAACCTCAGGAAAACGTCCTGGATAGAGGAGGCCTCCTGAGAAAATACATTAACCCTTGCCCAGGGGGAGCGGTGCCTTAAGCCTGGGCCCTTGGCTCCCATAAAGGGAAGTAGAGGCAGCCAGGATGCTGGAGGTAAAGCAGGGGAGGCAGGCTGCAAACACTGAGTGGGGCTGAAATGAGTGCTAAGTGCTGGTGTCTGTCTTCTGAGTCTAACCTATATTTCCTGGCTCCTTAATTCCTCCACAGGGCTTATTACACTTACTACACTGTGGGCTGGATGTGGAAAGAAGCCATTTTCCCTGTGCAAATAATTATAGAACTAATTCTCAGGTCTTTTGTCAGCTGTCTTGCCTCTCCTTTAAACACTGTTGGATGGTTGTAGTACCATAAAACAGCTTCAAAATAATACCTGAAATTAATACAACTTGATTTAGATGACCATTTACTTTATAGCCCTAGTTAAAATGTCAGGGAGATTTAACAGAAGATAAACTTTGTATTTGGCCCTTTATGTTAGAAGAATTCTAGCAGATCAATGCCTTGTTTTGAGGGCCTAGCATTAAAGGCATTCTTTTCTTTTCCCTGACAAATTAACTGCTAGTTAACCATCAGTTAAATACTGGCAGATAGAGGTAATATATCAGATAATATTTTGTATCAGAGAATCATAGGAAATACAAGCAGAAAAGGCCTCATGTCATTCATATTTTTACCAATATGGATCTCTTTTGCATTCTCTGTTTATGTACAGTACATTTTACATGCCTAAGAAATGTTGCTTTCATTGTTTCTCCCAGAGTCTATTCATTGACAGGAATTTTTTTCCTAATTTGCAACTTAAACGTTCATTACCTTATTATGCTTCACTATTAACTGAATTCAGTGCTTCCAACATATAGTCATAATTTTTACCTATCAGCTGGAAGTGTACTCTACTGGATGAAAACGTCAGAATTATCATACAACTACTGCCTGATAAAACATTACTCATATCCTGTAATGTTTTCAAATCTTGACCTATTAATAATTTAACATAATTAATTCAAAACATTTCACTCAGTATGAAACAGAGGGACACAATAGGGAAATGATGCATATTCCATCTTTCAAGGTTGGAATTAAATATGGAAAACAAGGAAAAGATAAAGAGCTGCCAACACCTGCTTGGAGTGTAATTCACCTGTTTTGAACTTGCTATAAATTTCATGTTTCTAAGACTTTCAACTAACTTCACAGGCATAAATAAAAAAAAACCCTTTCCCCTATCACAGGCGAACAATTTAACATGGCTGGAGCTGCTTGTCAGGCGTTAGAAGAAAAGAAACAAATTAACAAATGGGGGAGAGTTTTCTACAAAGGGAAGTAACAATTAAGCAAACAGTTAATCTGGTAGAAAAACCCTTTAAAATGCAATACACAGAGATTCCTTCCTCTTTTTGCCCTTGCCTATCAGCAAATAATATTGTATCACTAACACTTTTGCTTGATTAAACCTTCTTTAAAAACAGCTTGTTGCTCATTTCATTATGGGGTTCCTTTTCAAATCTTATTTATTTAAATCAAGGCTGGACCTAACCTTAGTTTTCCTGGTTGGAAATTCTTGCTGTTAGAAAGAACTGCAGGTGCTAAATTATAGCAGAATACATCGCAGCTGCAGAAGTGCACCTGGAAAAAATTAGGCTAGTAATGAAAATTTCACCTGAAAAGTGCCAAATTGGAAGTCTCAGAGATTGAATGCTTCCATTAAGCTGCCACTTAGGAACAAACCAAGTAATAAATATTGAAACTTTCTTTACTTTCTCTCTTCTTTACTTTTGCCATGAGGTCTTATTTCAGATGTGCTTTGCTCTATGTTTGGGGAAAGAAGGGAAGAACACAGAGAGAGCATGTTCGTCTCTCATCTCCATTAAATCCCTAGCCAACCTCTGCTGCCAATAGAGGTACCAATTAGTACTAATTGTAGTAGACACTAATAGTGTAGACACCTGTCACTATCTATTGAGCTGAGACCATCGGTAAATTCACAAAGGCCACCAAAAAAGCATCTGGAATGATAATGATCATCATTTTGGTACCGACCCAGTCTGAAATTAAACTGTTGATTCTGAGCTAAAAAGCTGAGCAATGCTTTTCTAAAGTACAACAATCTAATAAAAGTAAGGCACAGATATATATATATCTCATTTTTTATTACAGAAACACACAAAAAATGATACAGGACTGGTTACCATAGCAACAGTGCTTCCTGCACTGCACGCACCAACAATCCTCACTATTTTGAAGCATTACAATGGATTCATGCTTTATGAAAAGAAGCTGAGTGGCAAAACCTAAATATCCTTCCACCCTTCTGGCCTCTGTGGGGAGAGTGATGAACCCCAGCTGGTCCTGGTCCCCTGTGCAGCTGACAGGCACATCATTCATACTCACACAGGCAACATTCAGGTTGCACTGTTTCACATGTAATAATGCCATAATTTTGTATGCAATATGTCACAAAGCAGTGAAAGGTAGCCACCTTTCATTTTGACAAAAAGCATGCAAAGTCTGTCAGCTTCAGCACAACAAGGGCAGTTCAAGGGCCGAGCCTGAGCATGCTACCAGGCCACCTACCGATAATGTGATGTAAGTCATTCCAATAAATGAGCCCTTCCCTCAAAGTGGTTGTGGGAAAGGCAAAACCTCCTATGGTGTGAATCATGCTAAACCAGCCATCCAGACACAGGGCATGTGTTACTTGGCTTGGGAATGGGAGCCAGTACCTGTTGGTCTTGGGGGAGCTTGTATTTCTCACAGTTACTCTTCAAGCACTGTAGGCACAGTATGCAAGCACTGCTAGAGTGATAACAAGCCTATAAAACACTGAATGTTAGAGATTACATGTAAGCATGATAGAGAAAAATTAAATCCATTAAAAATCCCTGCCAGGCGGCGATTAGCTATTATTATTTTTTAATTCATTGTAATATAGCCTGTGCATAAGAGAAAAGCTAACAAACATAAGTGAGAGGGAAGTTAACAAACACATTAATTTCCATTTTAACTCAGGCCTCTTGTCTGGAATAAATGGAAACAGTAACTCATACAGATGAGTAAGATCTGTTCTGAAACATTCTGTAGGAGGGAGCCCTGCAGAAATATCAACAGGATGCCATTTGTGAGGGGCTTCTCTCTGGCAATGAAGGGAACTGCCTGCAGTACTCAGAGCAGGTCATTTTTCCTCTATGTGGAATAGCTGGGCAGCTACAGATTCTCAGGCAGTTTCCTTGCATTGAATGAAAAGGGAGACTGGGTGCTCAGAGGGTTCCTGCAAGCTGTTTCCTGCTTGAATCTGAGCACAAAACAAATCCACGTAAATTTGTTTAGATAAGTAAAGCCTTTTCCCAAAGACAGACATCTTTCATTTTCTGTTCACAAAGTACCTGCTTGGATTTCTGCACGTTGGAAAATCTATCATGAAGCTTCTCTCTATATTGTAATCTCTCATAAGACTGCATCTCAGGGCCAGCAGCAGACATCAGCTCCAGCAGTGCCTGATGGGCTCTGTGTTGCCAGTTTCTTCATCCCTTTTCTGGAGGAAGCATAGGAAGGGCTTGCATTAATCACTAATTCTCCAGGGACAACTTGGATCTGGAGTTCCCTTCCCTCACCAGAGGGCTGTGCAGACAAGCATGGAAAAGTGCTAGTTCGCTCCTTGCCTTTCAGCACAGCACTTCACATTCCCCAAGCAGGCGTGAAGTGATGTGCTTAACAGTGCAACCTGCCTGCATGCCCTGATGGAAAATATTACTGCAAGCAGATAAGTTTCCACTCAGGAGCCTAAGTATACACCCTGAAAAGACCCTGTCTGTGAGAGAAGTTATTTGGCAAAGATCTTTTTTTTCAAGAATTAATTAAATGTGGTCACCAAGGAATGGTGAAACAGCTCAGGCAAAGACTTCAAACCAGAAGCTGTAATCAAACTATGAAAATCAGTCAACCCACATTTGTTCCAGCAGGTGGGTAAGTGTAGTCTGCTCTGAGAGAGAGGCAGCACAAGAAAAACTCCACAGAAGAAGACGAAGTTGCTTCTGAAGCCCCTGAAGAGCATCTTTCTCCATCTTGTGTTCCACGCCAGAGTATTTTGACTGACACAGAAGAGGAAACAAGCAGCTCTAGCCTCCCCCTCACTGCCCTTCAGCCTCTGCTGAAGGTTTGGAGAAGTTACAAACCAAGCAGACACAGGCAAAGTAGTACAGGGTGACTTTCCTCCCCCACCTGTTCAAAGAAGGGTAGTCCAAACTTTGTCATCAAGGGATGAAAGAAATATCATTTTTGAGAGCATGCTGTGCACTGTTAGTCTCCTTATTTATTTGACTGCTTAATTCAGTATATGACTTCAGACATGCAGTCAGACGTCTGGTGTTCATTTTCAGTCAGTTGACAAAATGCCTGGAAGTTTGAGTCATTTGATCAAATTCTCCACTGAAATAATCACTGACTGAATCACTGACAGATACAGGATGGGTTTTCCTTTAACTGATTTCTTTATAGACCAGGAAGTTGCCTTATGCTGTATGTAGCTTAACTGCCTCTTTGATCAGGCAGTTTGGCAGTGTTTGTTACGCTGAAGGTACACCATGCATGGCTGTCACAGCCTCCTGCTGCCTTCACTGTGCCTGAAAACCATGTATAAATGACTGCCTCCTTCTAGCTTCTCTTGGGCCACCATCTTCCTCCTCCATGATCTCAGCCAATGACTGTCTGGATGTACTTGTATTCATTTGACTTCATCCAGTATTTCTGTGCCCCCAGGAGAGCCCTGCACCCTGCTTGTTCTCCCTTTGGTCCTCACCCATCAACGTTTGCACTGGAGGTGTTTTGTAGGGGTTTTCCTGATGCCATGACCACCCACAGCCTTCTCTTAAGAGCTAGGCTGCATTTTCCAAACTGCTACCTGTTTCCACAGCACCCATCTCAAGAAGGCAGCCATCTATATCATGTGGACCAAGATGGGTGCTGTGTCATTCTACTTTTACTACACTAGATTGTGTTGATTTGTACATAAAATGTAACATGCTTTGTTCTGGTGTGGTGGGTTTAAAGGCTCTTCCCAGCCCCCACACACGGCAGTTAAAGGGAGAGACTGGATTGGAAGTTAAAACTAAAAACCTGCTTTAATAACAACAGCAAACATAAACGAAAGGAATATAAACATATACAGGACCCAAGCACCAAAACTCACTTCCCCCTATACAAGTAATTACGGCAGTGTCCCGGGCCGGCTCTCCCCGTCCCGAAAACAGCTCCACGTGTGTCTCAGCTAGCACATGCAGCGAAGAGACAGCAGCAACCAAATTCCAGGCAGAGGGAGAAGAAGAAGGAAGTTCCTCGTGGTCCCGAGTGTAACAAAAGTCCCCCGGAGAGAACCCAGCATTCCCCCGGCTTCCCCCCACACCCCCCCAGGGGGGGTTTGCAGTGTCCTCGACTCAGGAATTTCAGGTTTCTTAAAGGGACAGTCCAGGCAAGGGGTGTGTGTGTGGGGAAAACTAATAACGGTATTATGTACGTGGTGGTGGAATATCTTTTTAGAAAATACAGTTACTGAACAGAATTAATTCTGTTCTAATCCAAACCATAACATCTGGGGATTCCAATTTATTAGCAGATGTTTAGCAATCAAAAGTTAATAAAATACAAAAAATAACCTTTCTTGAAAGAACAGTTTCTCTGTTCGTTGGTCTCTGTACAAGTCTCTGATCAAGGGAAAAACCTTAAAATGAAGCTCTGCAACATCTGTACTACAGTTTGATTTCATTCCCGGGAAGTGTTTGTAGATGCAGACATTAAAGATTCACTCAGTCTAAGTAAATATTTCTGAAATCTTCTCTATCTACCTTACTTGAGGAGGCCAAGGTAATTCTGGGAAACTATGCTGCAAGTTGTACCACTATGATCCTGGTCTCTAACAAATAGCCCTGAGTGATCCTGCCTAGGTATAATCTGGGAAAAAACTTCATCTAGTCCATAAACCTATCTAAACTGGGCAGCTGGTGTTTCTCATTTAAAAAAAAAAAAGTACATTTCTTTCATGCTGTTTTGAAACACCACATTTCATGTTCTTCAGCAGCTTTTTGACTCAGAAACAGACATAGAAGGAGCATGAGAGGCATTTTTTCAAAATACTTAATAGTTTTTCCAGACACATATTACATTTTTCAGAATCTGCATCTTCTCACTCATTTCATAGCTAGTCTACTGCAATCCATCACCCAAACAGATGAAGTTTTCAAATAACTTTTGTTAACTGGAAAATCAACTGCAGTTGGCCATCAGTCACAAGTAGTGTTCCCCAAGGCTCAGTTTTGGGGCCAGTACTCTTTAATATCTTTATCAATGATCTGGACAAGGGGATTGAATATACCCTCAGTAAGTTTGCAGACAACACCAAGTTGGGCAGGAGAGTTGATCTGCTTGAGAGTAGGGAGGCTTTGTCAAGGCCAAATACTGGTTTGTGCATTTGGGTCACAACAACCCCATGCAGTGTTTACAGGCTTGGGGAAGAGTGGCTGGAAAGCTACCCAGCAGAAAAGGACCTGTGAGTGTTGGTCAGCAGCTGATTGAATATGAGTCAGCAAGAGCACCCTGGCTTGCCTCTGAAATAGTCTGGCCAGTAGGACTAGGGAAGTGATTGTCCCCCTGTACTCAGCACTGCTGAGCCACACATTGAATAGTGTGTTCGATTTCGGGCCCCTCACTGCAAGACAGACATCGAGGTACTAGAGAGTGTCCAAACGTCAACAAGGCTGGTGAAAGGTGTAGAGCACAAGTCTTATCATGAGTGGCTGAAGAAACTGGGGTTGTTTAGCTTGGAGAAAAGGAGATGGAGGGGAGACCTTTTTGTTTTCTACAAATACCTGAAAGGAGGTTGCACCGAAGTGGGGCTCAGTCTGTTCTCACAAGGAACAAGTGATAAGACAAGGGGAAACAGCCTGAAGCTGTCATAGCGGAAGTTCAGTATGGATATTAGGAAAAGATTCTTCACTGAAAAGGTTGTCAAACACTGGAACTGGCTGCCCAAGGAAGCAGTGAAGTCACCATTCTTGGTGGTATTTAAAATATGTGTAGCTGAAGCTCTTGGTCTAATGGTGAACTTGGCAAAGTGGTGAACCACTTGGAATGTGGTTTAGTGGTGAACTTGTCACTGCTAGGTTAACAGGTGGACTCAATGATATTAAATATCTTTTCCACCCTAACTGATTCTATGATTCTATCTCTATGCTGAACAATCACTTTTCTAAAGGCTTCTCAAATACTGTATTTGTAACCAGACTCACAGGGGTAACTTATCCAGAGCCCTGTAAGGCATCTTACTAGCATCCTTAGGAATATGCTAGGTCACGAACATGGCACTCAGTGTGTGCGTGTGATGGGAAGCATAAGGACAGGACAGGGGAAGAAGTACTGGAAGAGAGAAAGGTGTATTTTAATGTATCCATACTAGGTGGGGTTTTTTTTAAATCTCAAAGTTTGTTGATCTGTCTTTACATCCTATTCGTTTAAGATAAAGTCGAATTGGATTTGCTTTCTTGTGGCATTGCATGTGTACTTTATACAAATTGAACAGTCCTCTCCTGAGAATTTTCTTCTTTTGAAGGAGAATTCTTATTTTACTGTGGGCTAAAACAGTGTAGCTGCCTCTCTGACAGCACAAGCTTACAGTGGCCTTGCCAGGACTGGAACAGATAGGTTTTGGATATCTAGTTATTCTAACTCTTCTGACTAGACTACCATAACATTCTTTTTGATGAGACAAGTCTGAAAACACAGCTTAATGAATAAAAATTATAAAACAAAAATACATTGACCAAGTGGTTTTATAATGACTATCGAGAGTGGAAAATGATCATGTGAGACCTTCTGCAAATATCCTCATGGCATTTTCTAGTCCTTTGCACTGTTAGTAGGATATATTTCTCCACTCACTAGAGTTTGTCCATTTTCATAATAGCATTTATCAAACTCCAGTGTGCCTAAAAATGTATTTTTTATGTGGCTGAACTATTTATATTATGGCTGAGACAAACTTTTAGTTTTGTTTGCTCAGGGAATCTGAGATTATTACGGTAAGTTTTAACAACAAAAATATCTGTAGTGATCTTAATGACTAATGCCTGCACTGAGCACTTTCTGCTCACGGTATTTATTTATTTATTTTTGCATTAATAGATAGGCAATATTCCCCCAGATCTGATTTCTGGTGCTTGCAAGTACAAATTTCCAAATTTTGTCTAGGCTGCCTGGCAAGCGAGACTGTCTGTTTTTAAAGGTGTAGAGTGAGGTATGAGATCCCTTTTATGATGCCAATTAATGTTTGACTTGTTTGTCTGCCATGTGATGAATTAAAAATGCATGATTTAGATGCTGGAGAGCTATCCATTTTCTAGATATAATCCCCCCGATGCTGCCATTCTTCCAGTTGATCTTTTTGTCCTCCATGTGTTGGCAAGTACTGTATATAGCCTACTGCTCAGATCTTTCCCTAACAGATGGCTCTCTTTACTAGTTGGGACCCAGTCTGGTGATTCCCTTTAATATGTTTTAGACTGAAGAATATCTAGGGACAGGCAGCTGATTCATTCTCCTAAAGCAAAAAAAGCTAAGAAGATAAAGTTAAGTTGACATGGTTTCTGGACTATGTGCCATTCTATATGCCTCATAAATCAGGATATTTGTCAACATCAATTAAAGTGTAGTTTTCTCTGGTAATAAACATTACATGGAGAAACAAATCAGCTTTCATTTATTCTGTCAGAAATGGAAGGAGAGAATTTGATATTATTTTGTGGACAATCTCTGTGGAGTAAACTAAGTACAATTACATATTTGATTTTAATTAAAACTCTGGGTACCTTTCGAGTTTCGTTAGGAAGATGTCCTGGGTATGATTAGCTGAGGTCTGTGCTGAGAAGTTAATTTGACATACAACATATTTTTCATGAGGTAACTGTCGCAGGAAGTTGTTTGTAATAGCTATCTTTCCCAGGCCTGTGGGGGCAACAAAAAGTAATGGCTTATCCTGAAGCAGCGACTTCTCCGTTATGCAGTACATCTGCATAACAGTCCCACTGGTGCTTACAGTAATGTCATTAAGCTGAGAGAATAAAAGAATGAACCAAAAGATGCAGATAAAGGTGTTTAATTACCCACTGTACACAGAACAACAATAGAACTTGGTCATAAAATAGTTTCGGGTCACAATAAAAGCAAAAACCACAGAAAATACCTGGGAATGACAAAGGAGTTATAGTTTATGAGCAGCAGGCTGGGTGGAATTGCCAAGCCAGAGACTTGAGCACAAAAGAGCACTAAGAAATCCTGTTTGGTATTGAGGGAAGGAGGCTATTATACCCAAAGCTGGTAATGAGAATGTGGTGTCGTTAACTGTTTTCTTTTACAATATTTGACACCAGGATGGCTTAATGCTATGTTGTTTTCTCTTCAAACTACAGTTTTCCTTTGCAAGAGTGTGAGAGCAGAATTCTAATGTGAGTATACACTGGGAAAAAGGGCCTCACTGCTCTGCTTTGTCTTTTCCAATCTCTTACACTTTAACTGGGAGGTCATTTCATTTATTACACACAGAAAAGGGCAGGAGCCAGGCTTAAAGCTTGGTATGTACTCGTATATCAAACTGGCACTTATTTTGTTCTCCCTTATCTGGATTAGCCTCCTGCCCTCATCGCTGCTATAGGTGCATGCATCTGGCTAGAAAGAGGTCAAGATGACCTCATTGCATGCACTCCTTCTTTGCACCCTGCCAAAGGAGTTACCTTAACTTGGGGTATTGGCAGCAGAATTGCTCTGCTGATCCATCAGGCATTTTCTAACCTCAGAAACTATTCCTCTGTATGAGAAGGCTACAAGGAATATGTGCTTCATGCAGCAGGTTCACAAAGCAATTTCATCTATTCACAGCTGGCTTATTAAGGGGATCTAGCAAATGGAAGTATCATTGAAGCATTATGTTTCTTGCCCTTTTCCTTTTGAACATAGCTTTGAAAATGTAACCAATATAAGGTGATAGAAATCAATTGTTGGGGTTGATAGCTTGTCACTTATGTTTCCTGAAAACCAGAAGCTATTCACAGTCCCCTCTACTGGGGTCCAAATTGTGCTTTGAGCAACCATGGCTGTGAGTACCTCATTTTGCATGGCTGCCCAGGGCTGCATAAAGTGTGGTGGCTTCACTGCCTGCCTCAGTGCATGGTCTGACAACCATCCTTACAGTTCAACCTGGCCTCAGCACAGCTACCAAAACTACAAACAGTCACTGTGGGCTCTGGTACAGTAACTTAGGTCAAAGTGTGGAGTGCAGAGGACTGAAGAGAGAAAACTCTCATGTAATGTTGTATTTTTCATATGAACACTTGTCTTTGATTGTGGTCAAACCAAGGCCTCCTCCCTCCTTTGTCCAGGATTAGCACTGACAATGCATTTACAGTAACAGCAACATTTTGCTAGGCTGCACACAGACACGTTGGTAAAGCTAACCCACCTCCTGCAAGAGCCTATGCCATGAACTCACAAGGCAGATCATAGAATCATAGCATGGCTCAGGAAGGGACCTTAAAGATCATCTAATTCCAACCCCCCCGCCATGGGCAGGGATGCCAATCACTAGACCAGGTTGCCCAGGGTCACATCCAGCCTGGCGTTGAACACTGCCAGGGATGGGGCATCCACAACCTCCCTGGGCAACCTGTTCCAGTGCCTAACCACCCTCCTGGTAAAGAAATTCCTCCTAATCTCCAATCTAAATTTCCCCTCTTGTAGCTTGTAGCTATTTCCCCTTGTCTTGTCACAGTTTGAGAACCTAAAAAGTCTCTCCCCTTCTATCCTATAGTCCACCTTTAGGTACTGGAAAGCAGCTATGAGATCCCCTCGAAGCCTTCTCTTTTTAAGGCTGAACAACCCCAACTGTTTCAGCCTTTCCTCGTAGGGGAGATGGAAGCTGGGAGGGAAGGTCAGAGAGGTGATGTGATGTCCCAGGGTCAAAATAGCAATTCTGGAACAAAAAAGTTAACAGAGACCCTGACCACTTGTCACTCACTCCAGGGTCCCTTCCAGGAGGATGCTGTGGTGAACACCAGAGGTTGATAAGACACACTATCCTCTAGTGAGGATGTCTGTAACTTTTAAAGAGTGACGTGGCCAAACATACAAAATACATCAGTGCATAGGTATCTAACAACATCCCTTTCATTTTAATAAGAAGCCTTTAAAGCCCTTTAAAGCTTCATATTGAAGAGAAAGCAGTTGGTCAATTCTCATAGAGAAGAATATGGCCTCTTCTGTGGTATTCCCACACATTTTTGTAAGAAATGAATGAATTTTGTTTGCAGTGTGTCCTGAAGTACTATCTTTCTAACCAGTTCCCTCCTTGAACAGAAGCTGATCCTGGGTCTGGCTGTAAGTTACTGATGGGCTGGAATTAGGCGTCCTTGCACATGGGCAGATGTTCTCATCATTGCCTCACCCCATAGAAATCACATACCAGAGGCCCTTGCTGTGCCCTCTGGATGTAGAGGTTGAAGCTGCTATATAAAAGATAAAAGAGAAGAATCAAGTAAGAACAGAGCACTCCAAAGACTGCATAATTACCACAGATGTTTTGTGGCTTCAGAGGTGTGCACCGTGTACACCTGAGTGTATACAATTAAAGTGTGAATTAGCCACAGTTTAACCTGTACAATATTGGTAGCTGTCTTTACAGATTGGTTTCACTTCAGATCAAATTCGCAGCCTAAAAGGTTAAATATATAATGCTCCATACGGTCAATAATCCATTTTTCCTGCTTTCAGCAGTAGGAAGAAGGTGAACATACAGCTAATTAAAATACATTTGTTGAAAAGGTCATACAGTAAGCTGCAGTTCAGCTGAATAGAAGGATTACGATCCTATTCACCCAATCTGGTGACAAACATACTGAAAATGGAGCCTGAGCTACAATTAATCTGTTTTGCTATCACAGAATAGGAAATGACTCAAACTTAAGAGTATTCAGGTTCTGAAAAAAATCCCAATCCTTAGTGCTCCCAACATGCTCTGGTACAGTCGTAATAGGCTATGCTCATGCTTTTCATAAGTGATTTAAGGAGTCAGCTGCTCTAGTTCTACTCAAATGCAGTTTGAGCATCTCATTCACGTTCCTGTAAAAATACCAGTCTACTTTACAGAAGTAATTTGTACAGTGCAGTCACATACTAGTGACTACTACCACCTGGCAAATAACTAAGCAATTAAAATCTGTGGTCAGTTTGAAACCACTGGTCTTCTCCCATTTCCTGGGAGAAAACTTACAACAAACAAAGTTGTGTGTGCCTACATCTAAATGTTCCACTGTGGAGTTTCATCTCTGTTCAGGAGTCTGATATTTGACTTTATCAAAGACATTTGCTGTTTTATATTTGGATTTCACCGGCCACCAGAGGAATCTAAAGGTACCTCCTCTGCATGAATGCATAAAACCCAGAAGTTGTGAACATCACATTTTTCATGCTATTCACTGTTCTGAGTCAGGCTCCTCCATGATGCCACAGGCTGAAGAAGATTTTTATGCCAAGGATAGCTGAACAATAAAAAAGAAAAAGATTACATTCATCAGCCTCTCACATTATCCAGAAGAGTTTTGAAACGCCACATAGCTGTGCTCTTTGTGATCATTATTTACCCTAGGGCTTTCTGTTGAAGTGTCAGCTCCCCACGCTAGTCAAATTTTAACACTGAGACTCCTGCAGGAACTAGAGGAGCTCAGCAGCTCACAGATCCTCTACGCGTACTCTAGGATTTCATAACCTCTGCTTTCCTGAATATTCAGCAGCATGCCAGGGAAAAAGATGCACTGCTATTATTTGTACTGGAGCAAAGACTTCTCCCTGCATTGGAATGCCAAACACTAGCAGAAACAATAAGGGAGTGAGAACATGCTGTCTACCTGATTATATTCAGAGGTAAAAATGCAAATAGGCAGACAGCAATCAGTTAGCCACAGATACTAGACTTGCTGAAAATGAAAGGCATCCCAAAGCAAAATCTATTTATAGTTCTTCAGGCTGAATTAAAGGTTTAAATTCATTATAAAACTACAGAGACTGACAGAATATGGAGTTCCAGAACACCCAAAATAATTCATGAAAAGATAGATGGTCAATGGCCAAGACTAAAAGTAATGTTTTAAATAAAATGGGTTAAAAGCCAGATCCCACAGTGCAGAACTCAAACTGTCTTTTTCTGCTGAGATTCCAGATCGCTCATGCAACCTATAACGTTGCTGGCATAAGTGATCTTCTAAGACTTTGTCATGCAGGGCAACACCATGAAAAGTTTCACTCATCTGCCTCCAGAATTTGAAGCAGCCTTCAGAAAGAGGGCAAGTTGGTATAAGCTATAGTGCTTCTGCACTGCAGTGGGTAAGTAACAGATCCAGATACAATATGGGACAATAGATGGCCATGGAGTGCTGCAATAACTATACCCTAATGGCATGACACAGAGCACCATTTCCCCAACTGAGAGTGCGTACAGCCTGATCTCCATTGGCACAACAAAACCATGCATCACAGGCATTCTCATATGCAGCATGGGCTCAAAAATAACCAGCATGCTGGGCAGGAAGCTGCCTAGAGCTTACCGACACATACAGTTAATGACAACCATGAGTCTTATGTCCTGTCCCTCAGGCAAAAGTCACTACTAGAACTCTCTCCTGAAGACTAACTTCTGACCTCTTTCTT
This sequence comes from Galbula dea, assembly GCA_013399015.1. NCBI lineage: Eukaryota > Metazoa > Chordata > Aves > Piciformes > Galbulidae > Galbula > Galbula dea. Next base: position 88,706 of record VWZX01001531.1, on the reverse strand, counting down.
TCTTCCCAAGGCCTCAGAAAGATCTCAGTTCTTGATGTCAATTCCACTGCTGAGGTAATTTTTATTATTCTCCTTACTCCTTACACAAAGACAAAATCAGGAAACTGTGGGCTACCTCAGGAAAAGATGCTAAGCAGCCCTTCTACTGAAGGTGTGCCACTATATAGAAATAATGCAAGCTAGGTGAAGGAACCGGGAAGAAAGGGCTGATGAGAGATATTTAAAGACCAAACTTGAAGATATTATTAACTTCATAGTTTCAGGAAAAGATGCTTACCTGTGGGAAGAGAGGCTTGAGTTCCAGCACTGTTTAATCCAACAACCCCAGAACAATGATCAAAGTGTAATGTTTCTCATCCCAAAAGAGCCTCTGAACAAGTACAGTCTATAGCATTGTATACAGTCTGCTACATCATTTCTGAAATTGTTCAGAACACACTGGCATAGCCTCAGAGGCAACTCTGTCCTTGCCTCAAGACAGTCCTAGGCCTGAAGGTTAGAGGATTTGGGAAGGCCCTTCAGGGAAAGCAGAACTAAACAGTGATCTGTTGGCCACTTGGCAGATGAACTAATGAGCAAAGGTTGTATGCTAAGGGAAAGAGAAGCCAAGTGCTTTCAGAGTTGTTCTGAAGGAAGCCACAGCTGGGTGGCCTCCCCAGGATGCCTTATCTGGCCTGATCCAAAAGGTGACCAGGCTTACATTTAGAAGACTTTTCAGAGGGAAAGTCTCTTCTGGGTTTGATTTCAGATTGGGGATGGGCTGCTCATTGCTTCTGAAACATGGGAAAGTTGATAAGGATCAAACAGATTCTTTAGGCATTTTCAGAGTCAAACGAATAAAATAATTAACTAAAGTAAACATAGAGTAAAAGAAGAAATTCTGTGAGCAATGAGTCCAAAAGCTATTTTCTTTCTTATATTCTCTACTCTCTGACAGAATATTAGTTCTGACTGGAGATTTCTAAGACCACAGCTGGGATTTGATATTCCTTCCTTCTCTCTCATATAGAGTCTTCAGTGTCTAATAAGGATTAAACTCATGCTGCAGGCTTTCTCATAGTGAGTACCCTAATTAAAGTATTACTTCTCTGAACATCTGTTTATTTTCATGAAACATGTGGAATTTAATATATTTAAGATTGTCATTCCACTTTCAAATCTAGTAGAAACTAAATAGTGACTTCAGACTGCACTTGAAGAAGATACGCAGGTAAAACAAATGTGTACTGGATGATCACATCAGTCTTGCTTCCTTAAGAAACTAGGCAAAATTCCACAGTAACTATGAAGCTTAGGTACTTCCAGAGATAGGTTACAGAAAAAGGGAGTTTTGAAAGGAAGCTTTTGGAATCAGATGCTCGAGGTTGATTAAGTCCCACTAGAAGATCTATTTCTAGGAGATTTTTCTTCATTAAAAACAAAACAAAACAAAGCAAAGCTAATAAGTGCTCCAGAGAAAAGTACTCATTTGTTTTCTTACCATGTTGAACAGAAATCGTATTCTTTCGACCCACATGACCCTGCATAATGTTAGCTGTGCTAATTGTAAACAAAAGTCACACTGTCAAAATAAAAGGAAGATGAATTAGCAACAATAGAGTTCACTAAAGCTTGTTAATCTTTAAGAGGATGGGTGCAATGTAATTGGAAGAAAGACTAAGAGCTATGTGGATATAATATTTCAAGGGAATTCATTTCACTTCAAATGACAAAATATATTTAAAAGTGAGCAGTTAAATCAACTGTCAAAAGCACAGTTACAGATGTCTCTTCTTTTCTTTAGATTTTAAGTACAATGATGTTCTTTTGCTAGCTTTCCCAACCTGACTGACCTACTGTGCTCTGCTCTGGTTTTAGCTGCAGGCTCCACCAGGCTGATTCTCATTGCTCCTAAGGAGACTTTACCTCTTGTGTATTTTCCTCTCTTTTCCTCCTCGGTAACCCACCTTATGTGCTTAGATATCAGGTCATCCTCATAACAACATCTGCTGCAGCTTTCATTTTTCTCACTGAACCCTATTTTCCTTCCTTATGAAAGCTGATGTTCATTTTTACAGCCAACCACAAAATCTACTGTTTGCAATTGACGTTCTCCTGTCTGTATGCCAAACATCCAGGGACCAGCAGTCTTCTGCTGGGACATCCCTGTCAGATTTCTCAGCCTCAACTTCTGGACTCTCTTTTTTTTTTTACTCTCCTTCTCTGCAACCTCACAGTCATAATATGTTGTCAACTATTGGTTCTTATGCCTGAACTTCTGCTAACAGCTTTTTTTNTTTGTGTGTGTGTGTGTGTGTGTGTATGTGGTTTGAGTATCTTCTTTCCTCTGATGGGCACAGTAGTCTTGTGGTTATGGTCCTCTCAGCCAGTGCAGTGCTCCATGCCCTGGATAACCTCTGCTATGACTTCAGTGCCACACTTGTCTATTAGCCCATATGTGAAGAAACCCGGGAAGCGTAAGTGTAACACTGCAACATCTGCACCCACAGCATACGCTCACCAAGAGGATTTTGCTTGTCTCCCTTTGCATTATTGCATGCTATCTCATCTCTCGGTTTAATGCTGCTTCTTCTGGTACTGCCTATCTCAGCTAGACAGTCAGCTCCTTGAATCATAAGCTTTTATGTGTAAGCTATCTAAACAGCACACATACACTCAAGGTATCTCTTCCTTCAAACATCAGCACATATATTACTCTCACAGTCAAAATAGATGCTTTCCAGGGAGGAGAGACAGGACTAAATAGCAGCATACAGTGATTTTCCTACCATATCATTGCTTCTAAGTGCTCACAGCTGTACTTCTGAGGTCTGGTTTGTAAGCAGAGACTAGGTGCTTGAACATAGACACCCACCCACCTGTGTTTTTCTGAATATTCACACAGAGAGCCACGAGTGACTATTGCCAGAGTCCTGAGGGCACTCCCAGCACCAACTGTCCCTGCCTGGATCCGTGGGGATCCTCCCACCCTTCCCAGATCCCACGACTCCATTTCAGCCCCCCAGGACCTTAAGACCCTGCCCCAGCAAGGCTGTAGCAGGGTTGGTCTCCAGCTCCCCACAGCCCTGCCCTACCTGGCCATGGGACCCCTGAGCCAGGCTCACCTTCAGGCCCATGCCTGAGCCTGGTCTTGGCCCTTCCCCACAGCCCTGTGTGGCCATCCTGAGTCTGTGTCTGAGCCCAGATCCTGATTGCCACCCGCAGGTTAATGTCCTGGCCTAGCATTGACCTGCCCCCAGGGAGGTGCCTGATGGCCAGGGCCGGTGCTGCCTTTGTGGCCCCTGGCTGCTCTGCTACTGGCTGAGGCAGTGGGATGGGCCCTAGGTCTCCTGTGAAGAGCCCCCAGTCCAAACTGGGCCCTAATATTTGTATCCCAGGATCCCAGTTTTTCTTCAAGCTTTCACAGAGAAAATATTAGAAATAGTTTGATCTCTGCTGCAAATGCTACACCTGGGTCACCTCATGTCTGAAATTACTAGAATCTGTCAGGTTTCCCTCTAGTGTCCAGGTTTTTTTTACTTATATTTGTGGAGGACTTTTTGTAGTGGACTGGTAAAAAAACAGCCCATCCTACATCTTTTAACATCTCATATTTTCCTTACCATTCAGGCTTATCACACTGCATCCTGGTCAAGGCTGCACCAGCATGATGCTCCCGAAATGTTAGATTCTTCCCTCCTTACACCAATATAGCACACCACCTCCCATGTTTGGCTGGAGACTAACTGCTGGTTTCCTTGACTGTAAATAATAATCACAGAGGAATCACTTTATAAGCAATGTGTTGTGAAACTCCTATTCTATCAAAAACATTGGTTCCCACAGCTGTCAGCAAAGGAGTTTTCTGTCATTTTTTACAGGAGTCACCCATTATGAAACACATCCAGGTCTACAGGCAGCAATTCAAGCATGTTCCATTGACCAGAGGCAGCAAAAAGACTCTCTGCAAATAAATTGTCAACTACCCTATTAGCATATAGTTTCTGGGAGAGGCACAAGCCTAATTTTTCACCCTACCTTCTCTTGGCTTGGAGTAACCAGCTCCCACCTAAGCACTGTGAGCTACCTGAGCTCCTCAGTTCCTGAGGGCTCCAGAGCTGAACATCAGCCTACTCCTTTTGCATGCCAGTGACATTGCTTCTTCTCCTCTGCTCAAAGGACCTGCTTGTGGTGGACTTTAGCCTCAGCCCATGCTGGCATAGTTTACATGTAGAGGAAACCTCATGCCAGCACTTGTGGGAGCTGGATGCTGTAGTACCATAAAGATATAGCTTTAGACTCTGCTGTGAGATACAGCACTAGAAATGAGTAGTGGAAATGGCAGATCCCACAGGCACAGTCTTAGCTCCTGCCTCCAACATGATGATCTGAAACAGCTCAGCATCTCTTGAGCCAAAAAAATGATGATTTTTAAAAACTTATCATCCCATAGAACACTCCAGAATAATCTCAGTGCCGCAAAAGCACTCTGAAGAGCTGGGATCAGTAGTGCACTGCTATGGTATCTAATGGCTGCTTTCATGGAGTATGAGGGCAGTTGTGGGCACAGCTGGCTGTGAAATTAGCTGGGATGAGGAAATAAGAAAAAATAATGAAAAAGACAAAAGGAAGAATACTGCAGAATTTACAAGAACTATTTCAGTCATGGGTTTGTATCCTCTCCCAGCCTCCTCTTACTTATCAGTAATAACTCCTCAGTAACAGCTCCCGACTTAAGGAATGGGGAGTTGTCTGATTATGTGCATATAAAATGTCTAGCAGCCTGTGCATGCTACATAAATAATTCATAATGTTTCTAATGACATGACAATACTATACACAATCTTCACAATTGTCATTCTCATCCTAGCCAAAAAGGCAGATAGAAGCCTCATCCATACTAAATGAAAAATATCATAAAAAAGGAAAATATAAACAGAAACCAAAGAAGCAAAAGCATCCTTCTTTTTAAAATATCTGACCCATGAGCTGTAAGAAACTTCTGTTCCTGACTCAGGCTTAGAGTGTGAAAACTCTACCTAAACATAAAGAGTTCAGGGATCCACAGAAACTGCCTGTTAGACTTTACAGAGCAAAAATATTGCACCAGATAAATGAAAACCTTTAGTTCAGTGCTGTTGTCAGCTTAGGCCATCTTCCAGATGAGGTATGTATAAATGTAGTAACAAAGATTATTACTGCAGGTTAATTGCACAACTGCAAGTGTATACAGTTGTTTAAATAACACTGCTCTGAACACAGATCTGCTTGCCCACTATCACTATATTTAATATGCTTTTTTTCAGCATGAATTATGATTAATGAATTTCTAGGTGAGTGGATTACAATATTGTGATTAAATGTAATATATTAAAATGTCTCCACTGGCATTTCTGTATCAGAAAGTAATTAGGGTGATTCTTTAGTTTTTGTTTTCATGAGGGTTTCTAAAACATTTTTTAGCAACTGCATATGTGACAGTTTTGGAAAATTGGGAGGAATTTCTTTCAAATAAAATTTATCATTAAAACAAGTAGGAAAAAAATAACAAAGGAAGTATACCATAATTTTAGAGATTTTGAGCTGTGACTTTTGGCATGGGTACATTTTATTTTTGGGGAGTTAATACAGAGTTTTTAATTTTGCTTTCTTCTAAGTCGTATCTTGGTGTATAAAAACAAACTTTTAACAGCAATTCAATGAAGTGCTTGAGTATCTTGTCTCTCCATTGCTGCCATATATATAAAGTTTTCTATAGGCTTATTTTTCTCCTCAGAGCAGGGACTTTATGATCATTTCTCACACACTGAGAAAATACTTCATGTTAAGAGGCCCATTATTAAGTTTGGCAAAAAAATCTAGCTTAACTCAGTCTCAATTAAAAATGGAACAATTGACTATAAATAATACATAAAGAATTTGATTCTTTTAAATACTTAATATTTTTATAAAGAAAAGAGCCTAATTTTGTTTGAAGCCTTGAAGTCTTCTTTGCACTACTGTTTTAATGAAAAGATTATCATTCACCTTATTTTCTGATTGAAGTATGGAAAAGAAATGTACACATCTTGATTTTTAAATGCTTTTTCTTTCTGTCTGATCATAAGAACATGAATGACATTTTCCCTTTGGCTTTTTGTTTTGTTTTTTACTTCGTTGCACATAAACCACATAAAAACCAAAGCCTGAGTAACTATTCCAGAGCAGGTGTACAGGCTGAAGACTAACAAAGAAATTATTCTGTTTTCAAAAGATTTATATTTCAAAGGATGATGTGCTATGTTGCAAGTACAGCTGATGTGGTGCATTCTCCTTAAATATTGCATTCCAGCCTTAAAAGTCAAAAAGATGTAACCCCTCTGCAAGGTGCTGATGAAAAACTGCACTAAATTGCTTGTGCCATCTTCAATTCCCTGAACAGTGTCCCTTTCATATTTTTTTCTAATAGGAATCATAGATCCAGGCTGCAGCATACTAATGAATCTAAGCCTACCAATTACATTTCCCTCTCCATTTCAGATTAAATGACTGTCTGTCTACACACTCATGCAGCCCAACCCCTCCCCACATCATGGTGTTCTGATTTTCAAAAATAGAAATAATAACAATAATAATGTACTGTATCTTTCCAGTTAGCTAAAACTCTATCTATATGCTTTGTTAGGCTAATGATAAAGAAAATGCCTGAATCTCAATGTTATGGTAGCTGCTGTATGAGGATAATCAACTTGCCATGCATCCCTGATGCTTTGCACAGCAGAGCAGAGAGATAGGCTTTAAGAACTCAGAAACAAGTGCCTATAGGAAAGAAAAATGACCCACACGTGAAAGAGCAGAAAAAGGTAAATGGGTAAAAGCAGTAGAACTGGTTGAAATTTCCCACTCCATTCTTTCCCTCTGGAAAAAACTTTTTTTTCCATGAAATGCCCTTTCCATTATTTTCCTTTTGAGGAAGGACCTTTCCAGCTTTCTGGCATCTGTTTTCTCCACAGTTATGGTCCAGAAGATAACTAAGATAGCTTCTGTCTGTACTCCATTCACCCTAGCTGACAGAAGAACAGCTGTTTGGGGTGCTCGGCTTCCAGCAACACATGGGAAAGTTGTGCTCATTCTCACTACTTGCTTGCCAGATGCAACTGGACATCTAACCATGTAAAATTGTTAAACCTTTTCTGAGCTCGCACCCTGTACATCCTCTAAAGAAAGGAGGTTGAACCAGACCCATGCCTCTCATGATCTGCCCTCCACCTCTGTGTTTCTGGCCCCCATCATGACCATCAATACTGTACTTGGTTTTTTATTAGTTGTGCTAAAACCATAGCTACACCAGCTTGGGACTTCAGAAATGGTACACAGGCTTTGCTGTCAATAAAAAAACCCATCCAGACCAAGACTTAGCCTCTTGGGTTTCACAACAGATGGGGAAGTAAGAAAAGGAGAGTGAGGCTGCAACAGTAGGCTACTTTGACAAGAGCCAGATGTTGTGTTTATGTAGAGTAGCTATAGAAAATGTTTGACAGAGAATCATAGGACATGGTTATAATATTCCAGAACTCAAAATTCACATGCATCCAGAAGTACCATGGTCAGAGTTAGGGCAGGACTGCAAATAGACAGGTTGAAAAAGATCAGAGGCATGCTAAGCCTCTCAGCATGCTTGTCTTCACACAGATCACTGCCTCCAGATACATTCAGTCTCTGATTCGCATGAAATTAAAAACATGCTTCCAAGGGATGTTTCTCACAGGTCCAACCCATAGGCAGCAGCCTAGTTTGTTCCTTTCAAACGGGGAGATTGTTTTGTGCCATGGTAGTGGGTATAGTCCCATTGGACCTATAGCAGCCTGCCTGGCTCTGGAATTTTAGAGGATGTAGAGTGGTTTGGAGTGATTTGTTGCACCCATATTCATAGAGGAGATGGTCACTATTGTCCTCTGAAGCCTTCCAACACTCATCTTACACATGGTAGCAGGAAAGTAGCTTCAGGTTGATTACTTCACCTTTGGCCTGTGCATAGCTGAGCTCTGTGTTAACATTTTGCTGATGGAGACCCTGTGCAGCTGGGGATTGGGGGAACACACTGAGTAAAGAAATATCTCCATTGCTTGGTGAGACCCCTATCTACTGCTGTGAATAGCAGGAAGATAGGGTCATTCTGGAGACTTCTTGCCTCTAAGTGCCATAGTCTTGCATTGCCCTTGTTTCTGCTGCAAATCTCTGTTCATTATCATTTAATTCTCCTGAGCATAACATACATTTTCCTTCCTTCTGTTTTTCCCTCTTTCTCACCACAGGGGGACTCCTGCCCTGTGCCAAACTCTTTTGCTCTGATTTCAGAGCAAGAAGAAAACTATCTTTCCAGCACGATAGCTCATTCAGGAAGAGATGAATGTGGGATACTGACAACCTGTTGGGGTGGTGATGCCTGAAAAGTGGATGCAGCAGTCCTCAAATCGGCTGAAATTAATGGAGGATGGCTGACCTATACTGTAAAACCATTTCTGGATTGCTTAATGATGATAAGGAAAGGTAATAAACTTGCTGCCTAAACCATGTATCTCTCACCTTGCCCTGAGTCTCTGAAACGTTTAAAGACTTGATGGGAAGGTTGATTCTGTTTCTCAGCTCCCTTCCAAGGCTGTTAATATGTTTCCAAACTCTTTTCTGGCTCATGTAAAAATGTGCTGGCTTGGCAGAAAGGGCCAAGTACTCCATTTCATTCTCATTTAATTCCTCTATGACCAGTCTGTTCAGAGGTTTCCTAGGCCATGTTCTAGTATAGATTTGCATGATGACTCTGATTATCTTCTCTGCACAGATTCCAGAATGACACTAGAATTCACTGCATTGACAGACAGGAGGGTGCATGACTACCCTACTGAAATTAGTGGCTAAACCCCTCATGTGGGAGCCATAGGTAAGTTTTAGAGAAATCACTATTAGGTTAGAAGTTACTAAATGAGTTCAACTCATCTTGAATCAAGCAGTTACACTGTAAGAGATCTAAGTGAGCAAATCTACACTAAGGTTGTTAATTTTGCCTGATAGTCTCAACTGAAAAAGAGTCCCACCACAAAATTATAGGTGTTCTGTCCGTCCTTCAGAGTTCAGCCACATAAGCTGTTGAACTGGCACAGGTACAGGAGGGAGCAGAAAGACCTCAAAGGGGAGGGAAAGTGATGGAGACTTGGTGGTCTTCTTTGGGAATTTTCTAGGGCAAATCAGCAGCTGCTGGAGGAAGACTCTATTCCATTAAGGAAAACAGCCCTTGACAGTGCTTCATGCATCCTGTTCTTCTTCCCCCTCCTTCCAGGGCACCAAATGCCAAATCAAACATTTTGACACCTATGGAGAGGCAGGACCAGGAAACATTTAAAAAGTGAGAAAAGAAAAAGGGATTATGTTTTTTTTTAAAGTGGTCATTGACAGGCAGATGCCCACCTAAGAGTCCCACTTTGGACTTGATTGAACAACCTTGTTGAAAAAAAAAAAAAAGAGGCCTCGGGGGCAGCTCTGCTTTGATTACAAGTGCAAAGAGACATCATGGTCAGTTTCAGTTTGTCTTTGACTTCAGTGGGATTAGGATTTCACTCATTGAGTCTGCTTAATTGACATTTACCATACTAAAATACTTTTTACTTATTCCCTTCAAATCTACTACTGTCAGCTTTCAATCTGGAATACAGCACTGTATGCACTTCAACATGGTTAATTCTACTGCAGAAACAATTTTCTCTCAGGTAAAATCTTACTCAGCTGCATCAGTAGGCTATCTGGAAGAACAGCCGTTTGCCAAGAAAAGTTAATTGATAATCAGAGGGCCTAACTTATATGAAAAGATGAGAAACCTAAATATGACTAGGTTGGCCAAGGACTAAGTATGAGTGTGAGGATACATGAACCGTCCAGAAGTACCAGAAACACCTGAATACTAAGGATGGAAAGAAGTCTATCAAAGTGGTATCACAGTTAAATGCAGCAGCAGGAATAGGATCATCTTTTCAGAAATGATACATTCACAGCTAAATATAAACTCAAACTTTGATAATGAAACTTGCTACATAGGAGAACAGTTTTTCACACTAAGCCATTAAACCCTGTCTCCTGAGACCTTAAACCTAGACTCAGAAGGTACCTTATAAGGCAGGGACAAATCTACCACGGCCTCCAGTATGGAAAAGATGACCCAATATATCTTTTTCTTCCACAATTCATGTAATTTTACGAGCTTTCATATTTTGAAAATAAAATTCATTTCTGTTCATCGGATGATGCTGCCGCCTGTTGCCTTGTGAAAGTAGAAACCTCTCCATGAAAAGTTTCAGCTGCCCTTTATTGCAGTCTTTCGTCACTGTCACATCATAGACTTCAGGCTATCTGCACTAGAAAAAGATTGTTTAGGAACTAAGATTAAAAACAGGTTTATTGGAAGAGGTGAAAACGCAATAGGATGCATTATTTTTAGCCTCTAGCTGTTAATGCAGCATCTTACATATGTTGGCACTTATTGACTGTGGAAAACAGGAATGCGGTTTCTGCTGATACTGGAAACGTGGTATATTCACAACACTGTGCTCTGAGAAAACAAGTAATTGTAGACCAGTTGCTTTTAATAAACAAAGAAACCCTGATTTGGAATATAGCAGTGCTTTCTGAGAAGGGTATTTTTTCATTTATCTAACCTACTATATTTTTTTAATCACTCCTGAAATGCAGTGTGTCATTTTAAAAATGATTTAAGGTTGAAATAGAGTAGAAGAGTAAAAGAAGCAGTGTAAGTGGAAAGGAGTTCTTGATTAAAACAGGAATGACTGAAGGTAGATGTACTAAAAAAGCTTGCTGTGGAAGAAAACTGCTCTGTAGCAAGTGATTCACTTTCCCTTAGCACTTATTATGAGCTACATTCTCAGAGAGATCAGAATTTCAACAGGACTCAATAGGGACAGAAAGGTGACACAAAGGAGAGATGGACAAACAATTGTGAATAAATTCCCTGAATATTTTCTCCTGCCCCATCTTCCCCCCCAGTGATAACAAATCTTCATTCTACCTATTTACTCATTCTTGTGCATTGCATGCTAAGTAGTTAGTCTGAATTTCGTGGAGTGAAATTTATTCCATTGAGAAATAATTGCTCAGCTGGGGGTGAGGAAGGGGAATGTTTTATTACACATCTTGGAAAAGGAGATGTGTTTGGATCATTAAATTATTCTTTTCTCTCTGGATAAAATCAGATCAGAGGGCACTGGGGACATGACAGCAATGGGAGCAGAGATAGATGGACATATACTCAGACAAGATGGATAGACAGATATGACGGATGCTGATAAAAGAGTTTTAATATATGGAGTAGAAGAGATTACAAAAGCTACAATCTTCCTCTGGCCCAATGTGGAAAACCGTTTTCTGGAGTGTTACTTTCGGTGTTAAGAATTCTGTAAAAGCATTAAAGAGATCTGATGTATATGATTTATAATAACTATAAAGAAGCTACCAGCCTGTAAATGGAAAAATGGAAAGGCTCTGAGGAGCATAAAATCATGGGACAACAGAAATAATTTGAAAAATAGTATCTTCAAGTAATATAGACACTTTCTCACAGCTATCTCCAGAGAAGAAACTTCTTACTGCAATACACAGTAATCTTGTATCTAGTCTTTGTAACTGATTACATCATCTGCTATATTTAGAATACCTCCAGTGTAACCATGGAAACAGCTTTTGCTTAAACTCATATTATTCCACTCAACATTAGTTGACTGTATAGAAATACTTTCAGAAACTCAAAAAACAATTAATGTATCACTGTTATTATATGCCTCTACACACAGAGATATGTTTTTTGTCTTTTCTTGAAATTTATGTTTTGCATACCCAGAGATGTCAGATTTCTGACAAAGACTACAAAGAGCCATATGCATGGCAAAGAACGAAGCATACAAGACTACAGGAGAATTCAGAGTATGTTCTCTGTAGTTTCCTTTTAGCTCAGCTGCCTAAGGAAAGGGCTCATGCTGTCACACTGCATGCACGTCTGTGTGTCTGTCTTTCCCATACAAATTTTGAATGCTGCTTCAACCAAATTTGACAAAGACAAAAAGATGCAGGGTTTGATTTCCCACAAGGTTTGCAGAGAAAAATAACTATGCAGAAGGAAATCTTATTAGTGATCCCACTGAAAGACTAAAAAGGGCAGTCCTTATTAGACCTAGGAAAATCTACAAAAAAGAGGCTATGTAATTTTTGCAAGTTATGGAACTACTTATAATAATTATAATAATATTAGAAACCAAATAAATACTATATCTATACACTGCATCACAAAACTATAAAAATACTTTCTTTTGTTTCTTTATAAAAATGCAGCTTTGCAGAAATCATTAAGAAATCCCAAACAAGTATCAGAACTTTAAATAAATACCAGAAAACCTAGAGAGGAATTCACAAAAACACTGGCAAGGAGAAGTCCCAGACTCAGCCTTCCAAACTGGAGGCAAGGATCTATAATTATTTTGTTATGAGATTGCTTTAAATTTCTGCAAGTGATTACTTTTTCCCAGTGAGGGTGCCGGAGCAGTGGAACAGACTGCCCAGAGAGGTTGTGGAGTCTCCTTCTCTGGAGATATCCCAAACCCGTCTGGACGTGCTTCTGTGTGACCTGGTCTAGGGAATCTGCTGTTGCAGGGCGGTTGGACTAGATGATCTTTCGAGGTTCCTTCCAGCTCCTAACATTCTGTGATTCTGTGGTTCTGTGATCAGAGATTAAAAGGCAAAGTTAGTACTAGGAAACAAAGCACTACCAGGTAAGTACAGATGCCCAGTTCTCACAGTGCAGGAATGTTACCACGAGGTCCCAGATGCACCTATGCTCTTCAGCACATTTAGAACTCAGCTATAAATGGAAACGAGCTGACCATATTTTCAGACTACAGTTGATTTTGAAATTGCAGAAGGATCTGCTGGTGTTGCATGGTTGAGTGATAAAATGGCAAATTATGTTCTGTGGTAATAAATATGAAGTAGAGTATGTCTGTGGAAAATAAACTCTACACATACAGGGATAAGCTCTAAATTATTACTCAGAAAGAGATACTGAGTTTGTAGGCACTTCAGCACAAAGACGGGTATAAAAAGGCAAGTCAAATATTCGGTTATTGGAAAAGTTATCAGAGGAAAACAGTAAAGACCTTATGTCACTTATGAATTCAGGGCACACACACATTTCTATGACTGTGTGTGAATTTAGTCAACTCAGAAGCAATGCAAGAGAACTGTCTAACAGGAGGAGGAAGAAGAAAACAGAGACCCATGCTATGGCATCCTTTCAAGAAGAGAAGAATAGATGAGAATTCCTCAGTCTGTAATAGAGTCAGGTGAGAAGTGGTAAGATTAAAGCCTACAGAGACATAAATTGTATGGAGAAGATGAAGGGGGAGTGACCTCCTTCACACTGGGGAGAAGATGAAACAGGAAAAAGGGAAATGGCCTTGACCCCAACTTCCACTTCATGTGAGAGTCCTGACAGTGGCTCATCTTTTACATCTGTCCCAAGTTCTGTATCCTGTCTCTGAGTGGTTCCAGACAAGAATGCATTACCCCATAAAGAGACTACAGGAAAGCAAAAGAATCATTAAAGAAGCTAGGAAGAGAGGTTCTAGTAATTATATATCCAAAGGAGGAAAACAATACTGACCAAAGACATTGCTTTTAATGTTAGAACTTCGTAAGTAGTAAGTTGTCACCAGCAATATCCCAGTTCTGTAGTAGCTTCATGACAGAACCAACTTCAACTGAGTGGCATGGCACTTGTTTTGGAAAGACTACGATTTTTTAATGTTTTCACCCTTTTTCTCAGTAACAACATCTGAAAGTTGCTGTTGGCTACACCTACAATTATGAAGTTGTAGCATGGGGTCAGACCTGTAGAAAAAAATAGATGATGTTGAAGGTCTGACATCTTCATTATGTGGTTTGGGGAAGTAAAGTTTCTTCATCTTAGCTCTAGACAAGTACCATGATCTGAGGGCAGCAGACTTCCTGCTGCCTTCCCTCTCCTGCCAGGAGGGCAACCAGCCCTTCCGCCCCTGCTCCAGGACCGTCCTAGTAGCAGTATGTTTGAGATTTCAGGTTGAAAAACAAGTTGCTGAAATGATCTAAACTAAAAACTAAAGTAAAAAGAACCAAAGAGAAAAATCTACACAAAATATTGCTCTGCTGAAAATGGTGGCAAACAACTTGCCAGCTGCTGGATGGGTTTTCAGTGCAGTGGTTGAGCAAAGGAGGACAAAAATAAATGATAATGACTGTCAGTTTCTTTAGCAGCAGGATATCCCCAAAGTCACCAGAAAGAGACACCTAAAAGTAAATCCTGCAGTGCTGGGTCCCTTACATGTCATGGATTAGTGAATGAGACCTTTCTGTGAACCCTGGATGTTGGCAGATCACCAGTTATGTTCTGAAAAATCTTCCTTATTGAACACATAAAATCTGTAAGTATTTTATGTTAAAAGAAAATTATCACTGACATGTAGTAGATTGATTTTTCAAATAAATTGACTCTGTCAAGGTTTACATTTTTAGCAAATTTTTCCCAAGGTACCAATCCCTGTTCATTCTTTGGAGTCTCAAAGATACTGGCATGAAAATCATAACCTTCCAAAATATTTTTAAAATGTTTCATGGTATCTCCACTTGTACCAGTGGAATTCTTTAAAAAAAAGAATCAGATTGTTACTAATATCCAGAAACTAATTAGGAGGGAAAAGTACATTTTGAACTGCAAATATTCCTTTTTATGCTCCTAGAGCATTACAAATTGAATGGCAACTTGATTTTCAACCCCCCACCCACTTCTGCGATGTTATAAATGTGACTGAAAAATAATATATCACCAACCTGAAGCCTTGTTTTATAAATACAAGTTTTAGCCTAAGGCAATAGTTTTGAACAGTCAATTGGGAAATCCTCCAAATAGGGGCTGGAGTGTCTTGGAGTGGAGGGGCACCCTGAACCGATGCATTGTCTGTGTATTGATATTTTGTAGCATCTTATTCCTTCTAATGGGGCAGAGATAATTTCAGATCTACATTAATTTGCCAGGTAAAGTCATTAGACACCTCCAAGTCATTTGAATCTCACTTCAATCCTTTAGTGTAACATAGACAGTTTCGTAGTCCCACACAATAAGAACCAGCTGAATGGATTCCAATTTATCAAGAAAGTATAAATTGCAAAATATCAAGCTGAAATGGCTGTAACAAACCCAGTGATCATTGTTCCATACATTTTAGATTGTTATTTAAAGCCTCCTGGGAGATCAATGCTGTAGAACCTATTTCTCAGGATTCCTGTCAGCCATATGAACTCTTTGCAACTGCTTTCACTAATATATTATGACTTGTTTATGATACTGAAGAATAACTGATGGGATTGCTATGGTCACAGTGGAATGGGAAATGAAGTGGAAATTGTACTGTTTTTTGCCATCTTTATATGCATATACTGAAGGGCAGTGCTATTACTAGCCTATCCCACAAGCTTCCCATTTATGTCCCTCAGACACTGTCTTCAAACATAGATGTCCCTCTTTGTGAAAAACACTGTATCTGACTCCTAAATAATAATCAGAACTCAGACTCAAGATTTAACTTTGTAATTAAATTTAGAAATTACCAAGAAGATCTGTCAGCAGAAGTTTAAAACTGTGGATTTCTTCACAGATTATGCAGCTGCCAGGCAAACAACAGCCCTCTTGACAGCAGTTGATGTAACAGCTCATTTCGACCTCCACTGTGTCCCTGCCTTCTCCCACTGGTGCATATTGCTTCCAGGAACCAGAAGACTGAAACCCTCTAGTAGAGATTCCCTGCTCCAGCTGCTGCAGACAAGATGGATCCAGCAAGTTCTTTTGCAATAGCAACGCACTAAGTTCCCACTGACCAGGAAATTTGTAATTACACTTCCATCACTTTCTCACTTCCTCAACCAGTACTTCTCAGTAAATAAACCAAGACACATCAGCAAGGCACTGCTGCTGTAGAGGAGAGTAAGCAAAAGGCACAGTTCATTGCCCTCTTACCCTTCTGTGGGAGCAGCTTCTGATAAGAAGGTTTGAAAGCAGCTGTGGCTAAAAATGTCAGGGAGGGCAGATCTAGGACCCCTGCTGGCAAAATTTCATACCCCTTTATTCTGATCCTTCTCAAAGCCAAGCTCCCTTGCTCTGTCTCTCACTCCTATATCATATGTGTGTGTATCCGTGGGTGCAACCTGCAATGTTTTCGGCACCTCAGGAGCATTTCTTTCACTCTGACATCAAAGGGAATCATGTCCCTCAGGAGGCTGCTCTATGCAAGCTGTTTTCAACTTTATATAATGGATTTCCCAAAAGGCTCATGCTATCAGTACAATTACTCCCATTTTGCAGAGGACACAACTGCAGCTGAGAGCTTACTGGTTTACTCAGAGATTTGTCATGTGAATTATATTTTTAGCTCAGGAATACATTTAGGTATCTATTTAAGTCCATTTACATCACTCTCTAGGACTACACTATTAAAGACTTATTTTAAAGCCCACTTTAAATCCTGCTGATTAAAGTCCATGCCTATATGGCTTTCTGAGTAAGAAAACTTCACCAAACTGGAGTCTTGTGTATAACATGGATGGCTGAAAAATAAAATGTTGTTCACTATAGGCATCCTACAGAGCAAAGAAACATATCAAGAGCTTTCATATCTGGTGTCAGGCATGATCAAATTCATTTTGAGTCTGCCCTCTGAGCAGAGAAAGTACCAGAAGACTGAAACTGTGACACATAGAATAAAAGAAATAAACATGATGGTCTCATCTGATAACGAAAACGCAATGTTTTCTGTTGCCTTCCTTTCCCACCCCAACAAAAAAATCTGTTTTCCATGAAGCAGTAAAGAACAATAACACCATTTGTCTACTAACAGAAAGTTTTGTTTCCTATTGTTTGCAATGCCTTAGCGTATCCTACATCATTCCTACAAGGTGATGAGTTTTGTGATCAATAGAGTCCTAACTCTGCTGCTATGACAAGGTGCTTTAAAAGATTATTCTCTACCATTATTTCCCATGCAACTCATCTGCTCCCTCTTTCTTCTCTCGCTGCACAATGATGTGCAGGACTCAGCAAGAATGAGATATTTGTAAGGCCATCACTTTATTTCATACAAACAGATATACAGATCTCTTGCAGCAAAATATTGTACAGTGCATTGAAATAGTAGCCATAAGGAGAAGAGTTAAACAGTAGGATGTGTTGCAGTTAAATAGAAACTCTTAAAGCCTTTCTCTTTTCTGTCACAAGACATGGTATATATCTTCACAGTATTGCAATTCAAATAACTATTGAATTATAGTAGTTAGCTTCAAGTTCTGTTTCTTAATCTAGTTATCTGTGTCACACTTTTATAATGCTACAGTAAAGGACAGTCTTGCTCTGACCTAGTGGAGAGAGACAACGTTTTTGAACTTTTGCCCAATGTTAGGATTATATCTTGCCCACAGCACTTCATCATAGACATGTGCAAGCCCAGATGTGCATACACACATTGGTTAACTCAAGCTGTCAACAGAAGTGCCCTGCCTACTGATAAAACATGACCTTTCGAGGGTGAAACCTTGCAACTATTTAATGGCATATGGTCATGCACATTAATTTTAAAAAGTTGAGGGCTTGGCTATAGAAGGACTTGTGAGTAGGAAACCAGTTGGAAACTGGCAAAGCCATCAGGATTAATGGTTAGAGGCTTAAAGGTAAAGCTGTCTGCAGTGCACAGAGATAGGGAAACCCTCAGCTTCAAGGCCCACTTGAACCAGAGCGTTTCCAGCAGCAAAATCTCTGCTATCATTTGCACTTGGTACTGATTCAGCCTGGACCCAGCAGATGCCCATCACTGTTTTCTGCATCAGGGAAACATTTCTTCTGTACGATTATGCGGCACGGGTTAACAGTGCTCAGAGTACCTGAGCCAGCTGCAGCTGGGCTGGCTCAAGCACAAGAAACAGACTAGATGAACTGTGTTTTGTTCCTCTCCTGCCTTGCTAAAAAGCATGTGCTACTGATATAGGCCTCCCACCTCAGCAATGATTTAGTTTCTCCTTGCTTAGCATATCAATTCAGATAGGATCAAAGTACTAGCTGACATGGCTGAAAACTAATCAGCTTATAATTTGCACAGGGTACCATGCTAGTATTGTACATCATTAATAAATATGACAAAAATCAGACAACTCTGCTTGCTGATCATTCATAATACATAGGAAATTGACTGAGAATGTCATTAGAAAACCCTATATTCTCCCAGAATTGGAAGCACTTTTTCCCATTTTTCTTTTCAGGACTTGTCTAAATCTTAAAAAAAAAATATAGCAGAACAATTGCTTTGATTTTGTAAAATGTCAGCTATCCCTAAGTGGCTTTTTTTCTAGATTATGAAAAGTATTGACAGGCTTTCTCATTTACAACTCCAGGAAAGTTCTGCAAATAATTTTTTTGGTATGATTTTAAGTCAATAAATATCAGGCTATATGCAGAGGAAATGGGATAAAAAGTGAAACAGTCGAAGAGTCATGAAGTCAATTGGTTATTTTCAAAGATCTACTAAATTAGAATAAAATTTTGGAGAGATTGGAAATCACTGAAAAAAATCTTTCAAACAGCTCCACATCCTTTCAACTGTAAAAATATTTTGCAAAATGCAATCTGAAGAGTTTTTCTCTCCTCTGACTGTAGGTATGAGCAGCTTTGAAATACTTTAGTAGGGGGCAAAAGGTCTTCCTAGCAATCCTGTGAGTTTTTTGGTGAAAACAGTCAGCAAATAAAAACCAACAGAAAATTAAAGATGTTGTCAAAGTGCAGCCCAAGGATGGAACCACAGCACTGGGTTTCTGCAACCACTGCGTGATGCCACACACCTTCTGCCTTTCTGCTGTGGTTCCATTGAGGTGGTCACTCATAAGCTGGTCTTGGGGGAAATTCCTCCTCCTTTTCACTAAGTCTTTTGCCCCACTGACATCAGTCATGCTGCCAGGCCCTGTGCCAGGATATTTGCTTCCTCTGCAAATCATTTTCCTTTCAGCTGCTGGCCAGGCCCACTCCTTACTTGTTCTGCAGTACCTGGAGCTTTGTAGTGCATCTCTCCTGGACAACTTGGTGTGATCAAAGGCAGCTACCATGTGGCACATTTGGCAGTTTTACTGCAGGTGTAGAGATGCATTTCACAGTCAAAGTAAAAATTGAGGCATTCAATGACCATGTCTGGCTAGTCTTTCTTATTCAATTAACAAATATCAGCAAGGGGAAAATAATTCAGAGAAATTATAATGTTTTTAAAGGTTAATATCACACATAATATAATTTTTAAAACTGTTTTGGTTTAGGAAGATCAATTAACAAAAAGCATAGACTAAAATAATCTCATCATGGAAAGGACTGGATGCTTAATTGTTTCAGGCTATGTTCAATAATAGTTGAGAATAATACTTGTCTCAAGCATAATAATACTAAAGGATAACAATGTCATTTTACCCAGAAAAGTGGAAGAAAAAAAAAAAGTTTGGTCTCCTTTGATATTTAGGATCTAGTCTTTGACTTTGTTATGATAAAGTTGAAGAAGGAATGAATTATTCATATAAATGTTGCTGTAGTAACAAGTCAGCAAATAAAATAATAGAAGCAGGAGGTAACTACAGATTTCAGCTTGTTGGCTCTGTAAGTTCAACACTTTGTACACTTTGGGGAAACTCTAACTTGTGTTTACACTTGCAACATATCGGATCTACATGATCTGAATTCTCCCTGTATAATCATTTTTAGCATTCAAAGGAGTGCAATTACCACAGTAAGCCCCATATTGCCTGAGGTGGATACTTGAGCATCCCCTAGAACCTAGTCCTGCAGTGAGTGGAGATGAGATTGTTTTCTTTTTCTAAAAATTTAGATAGCTTCATTCAAAATGCTTTGTTAAAAGAAAACTAAGGCCAAACAGCAAAGCACACTAAATCAGGAAATTTCAGTGCAAAAATGATAATGAGAAGATTTTCAAATAACACATTCTTGTCAAAACAGACACAGATACATAGCATGGCATTTCCAAAGCAATTAAATCAATTAGGATGAAACCAACAAAAGGAATAAAGTGAAGGTTTTGAACCACCTAGGGGAAATCAGAGCCCTGTGCTTGAAAAATGAACTCCCATGTGGTACCTGAAGAAAATTCCACACTAAGACTGTTGTAGCTGGCACAGTGAGAGTGGGTTGCCTAAAAAATACAGTGGACAAGAAGAGAGCAACCCAAGCCTGCTGCCATGGAGGACAGTGAGATGTCAAAACAGATCCCTTGGACAACGGTCTCTACCTTAGACACCCAGCCAGGGAGCAATGTGGGGTAAGGCAGCAGGCAATGTATGATCTTGTCTACTGCAGGGCCCTCAGCCTGGCTGTGGGATACACATGGCTATAAGCTGAGTCATTAACTCCACAAAGCAACTGTGGTGCTCAGGACACTCACCTGGGAATGGGGTCCCCAATGTTTCACAGAGGACAGGCCTAATAGGCTGACTGGTGGTCTAGGAAGTTCATGCTGTCTTTCAGAACCATCCCTGACCTCTTCTTTGGGGAATAAGCATTCACACAACTGCTTCCTGCGGCTGTGGGTGCCTACATATACTAGAAAACATTTGCTACTCTATGTTTAGTGTCTTAAATGGGGTTATTGTTCAGTTGAAGAACAGCAATGCAGTTGATGACCAGGGCACCACGGGGAACACTCACAAGTCATCATGGACAAGCAATGGTTTGAGACTTGTTTTCTTGTAAGTTGTTGTAATTTTAATCGTATGTGCTTTGTCTTATTTTCCAAGTCTATTTATGTTCAGAGTTTCCTTATGTCATTAAAAATCAGCTCAGCAACAGTATTTGGCTCTGTAAATAAACCTGAGGCTAGGCTAGGAGCAATACCAGTTTGTACTGCCAGAGAACCTGAATTCTTTCATACGCTCTCCCCCTCCTACCTCTCCCCCCTTCTTTTTCTGAAAATATTTCTTTATTTTAAACANCTGGAGGTTTTTAAGAAGAGGATAGATGTGTTTCTTCAGGGGATGATTTAGGAGTAAGAGTAGTGTAGGGCTATCAGTTGGACTAGATGATCTTGAGGGTCCTTTCCAATTGTAATGATTCTGTGATTCTGTGATTCTGTAACTGTACAAAATATCAGTGAAGACAGAATTCAATGGGGTATCTTTGTAGCGCATTACATAATGTCCCAGGTGTCATCAATTCAGACAATCTCTAGCAGTGAAGAGTTTAAATAAGGGTCAGATTAATGTCAGGAACAACTTTAATAATTCTGCCATCTAAAAAGTTTTTAAAATATATATATATTTTGTTTGGCCAGAGAATTTAATGGGAACAGATGATTTCAAGCACAGCATCAGTGTATCCTCTGTGTCTGGTGTTTTTTCCTTCATTATTATCTAAGCTTGGCTTTACAGACTACCTTAGATGAGATCATTTCAAAGGAACATCTGTTGGTTTCATTGTTTAAGATTGCCATTACAATAAAATACTGCTAAAATATTACCTCTCTATAGAAATACCTGGTCAAGGTCCACTTTTTTCACAAATTATTGTCTTGGAATAATGCATGGTAACTAGAAGAAAAGATAAGCTAAATTACAAGAAGATTTGTTTACAACAGCTTTACTCTGACTGCACTGAAAGACTTTGGCTTTACAATTTTTTTGAGTTTGTGTTTGTGTAACATGGGGCTCATTCTAACATTCACACCTTCACAGAGAGAGTGCCCATAGATCACTCCACTGGAGCGCTGCATCTTGCCATCCAATGAAAGGATAAGCAGGACTGGATGAAGTGGGTCGATAGCCATGGCTTGTAGAGGTTCCCCATCAGTGTTGCCCAGCTGAAAAACACCATCGAGTTTGAGCAATTCCAAGTGGATCCCCAAATATGGTGCTTATGGATTGTCACAGACCCATTCCAGGAACAAAATGTCAGCTAGGGCAGGACTGACTCAGCAGACAAGTAAACAAAAGTACTTTTGTTGCATTTATGATGGTTATTTTCACTCTGCTGCATTTAATAAACGATATTAGACTGACTCCTGGCAATTTTCATCTTATCAATTTACCTTGCTTGTTATTTTATTCCACCTTAGCTATTTATTAGATTAACTTCTGAGGGTAGTGATACTTGTGAAGTAGGGTAGTGGTGACTACCTAGGCATTACCACTGCTACATTTTTATTTTGTGTTGATAGCCTGAAACCCCAGTCTCTCAGTGAAGCAGATTAATGCTTGTACCAGACAGCTCCACTAGGATCATGGATTTCAAAATTCTCCTTAGCAAACAGAAGTTTCATTAGAGGTTGGAAATAGAAATTGGTGAAGTGACAGATTCTATGATATGATGGAACCTCAATTACAAGTGGATAACATAATATAACAAGTGCAGATGAAATCCTATTAAGGTCTGAAAATCCAATATCTCATCTTCCTGACTTTTAATTGATCTTTACACATATTGTCATTGCAGTCAAATATTTGAAATGATTCCTGTACACATAAACAAATGTAAGCACATTAATGCTGTTAATAATTTTAACAAGTAATTTGTATTTCCCATTAGACTGTCTTATAATTTGTTTTACTATAATTAAAAAATATCATCAGTGATAAGCTTTAATGTGTTATTTAAAGTCTGCCTGTTTATAACATTTGCTTTTATCATTAACTGCAGGTTGATAAGATCCACACATACCCTCATCAAGAAATTAGATTTTATGTCTATAGGATGTTCAGGTAGGGAAGGATGGTTGATTTTTTCGTAAATCCTAAATATAGAACTTTCTTCCTAAGGTTGATATGTGGTAAGCCAAGTAAGTTTATTACACCGTATCTTTCAGTCTGCTTTACTAGAAAAGCAACATTTTTGCCAAACTGCATACCGTCCACTTGCCATAAAATGACACCTCTCTGTGGTTTCTACAGTACTGATGGGCACAAGAAGTTCTTCACTCAAAGGTAGCTATGGAAACTTGCTGTAGAGCAAAGTCATAGGTTGTTTTGCTTTTAGCTGGGATGAAAAGCCCTCAAGAATGGAAATCCTTTTGCCTAGGTTTCTCAAAGATCAAAGAGTGGAGGCTTTCAAAGACCCATCTAGAGAAACAAATGGGATACATGCAATATGGGACACGAGTTATATCTTTTGCAATTTGCTGCTTGCACCATTCCAAATCAGCTACTGGTTACCCAATGATCCTTGTTAGCCAGTGATGCTTTATTTTTGACTAACAGACTACTTGACTCTGCTTCTGCTCTGTCTTGTTCAGTCATTATGTCTCTCTTAATAGCTGTGTCCTAAACTGACTTTTGCGATGATTTCTTTTACGTTGCTTGCCAAGAAGAGAAAAAGAATTAATATGTATGTTTCCAGGTAGAGATCCGAACTATTTGCTTGTGGCACAAATGTGACTTTTGGGAGTCTTTCTTTAGATATAACCAAGACTCTCACTTTGTAAATAAAAACAACTTTCAACACCAGCTATGACTAATCCATTGCTTTAGTTCAGTAAGTAGGACATATGTTCAATTCATATTGAACAGCTGAAATTACCCTGCAAGGCTAGAAAATTTACAAGTGGCTTAGCCTTTAAAAAATTTTTTTTTGTTATTTATTTATTTTCATTTTAAGATTATAAGAATTTCAGACAGAGGTAAATAATGTCCTAGTGAATAAATTGGCAGAGTAGGTAGATGTGAAAGTGATTTTCCTTAGTTTACTTTTCACTTGTGGTTTGTTTGGAGGGTATTTTTGTCCCCAGTTTTATTTTAAGGGGTGAAACCCTTATTCCTCAGCCTCAGCACCTGCTGCCTTATTCTTATTTTTGTGTAGAGAGAAGATGATTTGAACCTTAACTAAAATTGGCATTACTTCTTACCATGGAATGATATTAAAACATTTTTCTAGCAAGAACTAGCATGCAGTAAAAACTTTGCCTTGCTATTGTTTTGATGACACTTTCAAGATTACTACAGGAGATGAAAAAAAGACTACAAATACATCACTAGCAAGTAATAGGTTGATGATATTCCGTTCCACATGGCATTCAGAACAGCAAAATCATTTGCATCTTCCTCCCTGAGATCTCACCTACCCTTCCTCTGTTCCTCTCATTTTCCAAATATTGAGAGCAGAATAGATTCAAGTATAACATTAACTGAGAACTGTTTAACTATTTATGCTGCTATAATTTTGTATTGATTTTATGTAAACTTTTAACCAAACACAGATTGCACTGCTTAAAGAAGACTTTTGGGAGTTTCTAATAAATTGTCTTTCCGATCTTTAATGGAGCATTAGTAATTATCGGATACAATGTGATTTAAAGTCATTTAGAAGCCAAAGAACAGTAGCTTGATATAGTACATTGCTGTCTCACCAACAAGCTGTGTTATATGCAGTTTATAACTGATAAAAAATGCTAGAAAAAAAGCTGAAGATAATTTATTTTGATTGTAATATTCTATGTGATCATCATTTACATATACTGTAGTCATTTAAACATTTCTACAGGAAAAAGAAGCAGCACAAGAATGGTCAGATGCATGACAGAAGGCTGCAGGACAAACTTGCACCTATTTTCAACAAAATCTTATGTAGGGGAAAATAATCAGGTCCAAAATAGGTAAGAAAATGATCAAGGATCGAAATCAATTGTTCCAAAGTTAAGGCTGAAATTCTGGTGATGATCAGATCGTTGCCTTCAGTTGTGGGTTAACAGCCAAGGAAAACAAATGAACGTGTGTCACTGGGTAACAAGGATCATTGGGTAACCAGAAGCTGCTGTGATGCAGCAACTGGCCACACACAGTGGGACACATGAATGGCTTGACAAGTCCTGTGTCTTACCCTTTTTGTTTCCAGCCCTGATAGCACCTCTAATACTTGCTTTAGATATAAAAGGCTTTAGTAATTTTTTCATAGTCCTCCTGTTGGTCAGCTGGCACAGGTGGTTTAAATAGGCTGGCTGTGCAGTGAATTTAGGGTGTACTAGGGAAAGAATTAATGTGTCTGTGTTGCTATTACTTTTATCTTTTGCTTCCAACAATCCCCATATATTCAGCAGTCTGTACGTAATAAAAAGACTTATTCTTATGCACCCCATAGCCATGGGCAAAGGCCCCATCACTTCAGAGCTGCATACAGGCCTAAGATAAAGTGTTTCCTACTACTTGTCCCCAGCATGTTCAGGATGCTACAACTTTCAGCTCATCCCTGTGTCCCTATCACAGTTCACTACACCCACAGCCTGCTCGCAATGCTCATTGTCCCCGTTCATCATTGCTCCCTTCTTTGCTGCTGAACCACCCGTCCATGTCCCACTCAGGTGCTGATCCCTATTGTCCCAGCTTCTTATGCCTGTCTTTTGTGTACCTAGGTACCACCTATACATATTTTTCCATCCAGTATCTGAATCACCTCTTCAGTCCACTTCTACTATTACCCACTGCCACTTTCTGTATCTTGCTGTTACTGCCACTCAATTCTCTTTCATATTTCCACTCCATCCACAGTAAGCACTGCCCAGGTCTGCAATAAATTTCATCTAACCCATTTGTTGTTCCTTCTATCAATCTACCCTGATGCCTTATATTAGTTTCCTCCCTAGGGAATTACTTGCCCTTTACTTGGCCCTTATAACACTGCTGGAGTGACTGTATTCCTATCAAGGCTACCCATCTATCTTGAGCATTTATGGTGCTCAGATCATTACAGACCGTAGGTACTGCCACATTTCCCAAGATCACCAGTTATCATTGAAGCTACTTTCTTAAAACTCAACCTGTTAATTAGATGTTTTTACTGGTAGCCTCATCCATTTCTTACTTCCTCATATATACATTTCAATACCTTTACCAATCTACGAACAAAGGAACAAGCCTGTAGGACTTGTATTTGTAGCTACTTTCTGCCAGAGACTGTTGAGCAGGTTGCCATGAGTAACGTTTCCCACCTGCTTTACAGATTGCCACATCCCCAGGCCTGGTACATGATCCATAAAAATTCATCCCTTGACTTGAGTCATCTATGAATAGGGTCTGCTGCCTTATTTCTTTGTTAGAGCGAACAAGAGCAACACGATTAAGCAAACATTCTTAAGATTTTGTAGAGGGCTCTTCTTTAACTGCCCATTTCATAGTATACCATAACTCATGGAGGTCATGGGCCTGACTCCAGAAAGCAGAAAGCCCACAAATATTCCATACAGCACTCGCTGGTGAGAAGAAATGCAAATGTTCACAGCCAGCAAGCAGCTAACTTACCTCATCCATTACTTCAATCAGTGTATTCCCATGTGTGCAGGAATGTTCTTAGGTAGAACTAAAATGAGACAGTGATTGATTATGGAAGGAACTGTTACATAACTTAGACATTATCTTGGTTTCCACAACCCTAATCTCAAAGTTCCAAATGCATTCAAGTGACAAAACAATTTAAAAACAATTTGACTCCCAAGACAATCACAACAGGGAAAGACTTTAAACTGAGCAGGTATTACAATGCAATTAGCACAATTAACCCTTTGTCACAGCAGCAAATCAAGAGTTTCCGCCTCTTAGTTTCTTTAAAATGTCTGTGATTGGAAAATTGACTTCCAGCAGGGAGGAGTTAACACTATGGCAATCTCTTCCTTACAGATTTTTAACAGTCACCAGGTGGCAAAATCTATTTATACACCATATGTTTGTAATAGTATCTCAATTTGCAAGATATAATATTACATTTTTTGAATGAATATACTGAATAGAATAGCATGGCAACTGGAGCCACAATAACACGATGAAACATATTAAAATTGGTGTTAATATAATAATCAGCTGTGTTTTGTTCCATATGGCAATTTATGTTAACAGTTAAGCTAAACCCCATCTGTTTCTTCAAAAGTTGAATGTAAAAGAAGTAAAAAGTTGAATAAAAGAAGAAAGGTCACAATCATGAACGTCTGCCTCCAAGTCACACTGCGTGTATTTAATAATGAATGTATAGCTCACTGGTTCTCTATATGGTGTGTGCCAATTTAAACACAAGGCTTTTCTTTGTAAAAGTAGCAGTTTTGGAGAGAATCTTGCTCCTTAACTCCTAACTTATTGAAGAGCCTTGAGGAGGTGTACAGGTGGCAGCAGGGTGGTCAATGGTAATGTGAAGAGCAGACCTAGGTTTTTCAAGTGTTGAAGATTCTGTCATCTCAGAATACACCTGATTCTGCAGCTATGACAAGACAAATGGAATATTCCACACATCTAACAGGTGTGCTGTGCTTCTTCAGCTTATGCTGAAATGCGCTGACAGTACAGCAATGGAGAACATTTGTCTTTATAACAACTGACAAGATGCATGATTACTACTGTAAGGGTGTCAGGGATAACAAAAAAAAAAAAAAAAGGCCCTGTCCATGAGCCTAGCTATTACTCACATGCTGAAATGCTGACCAAGAATAGGAAAGTAGGAATTATTTGTAAAATTGACTTCAAAGAACATTATCTCCCACCTTGCTTCCAATAAACAGATCAAAGAGATCTTACCTGCACCATCTTTGCATATTGTTTTTGGTGGGAATGTCTGGCAGTTTTGTAACTTAGTCAAGTTAAGACTATTAATGGTCACCTGAAATTCATCACATCTGTGGCTTTATTTCTTCAACTTTTGAAAAAAATCCAATTACTCCTATGATGGATTTTTATTCACACAAACATCTCAGAAGAGTATGACACTAAACTGCGTGGAGTGGCTGACACACCGGAGGGTTGTGCTGCCATGTAGCGTGACTTAGACAGGCTGGAGTCTTGGGCAGGGAGAAATTTAATGAGATTCAATAAGGCCAAGTGTCGAGTCTTGCACCTGGGAAAGACCAACCCCATGTATGAGTATAGGTTGGGGGATGAGCTGTTGGAGAGCAGTGAAGGGGAAAGGGATCTGGGGGTCCTGGTGGATGGAAGGATGACCATGAGCCAGCAGTGTGCTCCTGTGGCCAGGAGGGCTAATGGGATTCTGGGGTGTATTAAAAGGGGTGCGGCTAGTAGGTCAAGAGAGGTTCTTCCTCCTCTTTACTCTACCCTGGTGAGGCTGCATCTGGAATATTGTGTCCATTTCTGGGCCCCTCAGTTTAAGAAGGATAGGGAACTGCTGGAGAGAGTCCAGCACAGAGCCACAAAGATGATGAAGGGACTGGAACATCTTCCTTACGAGGAAAGGCTGGGGGAGCTGGGCCTCTTTAGCTTGGAGAAGAGGAGGCTAAGGGGTGACCTCATCTATGCTTTTAAATATGTGAAGGGTGTGTGTCGGGAGGATGAGGTCAGGCTCTTCTCAGTGAAGCCCAGTGACAGGACAAGGGGCAATGGCTGTAAGCTGAAGCATAGGAGATTCCGTGTGAATACACGTAGAAATTTTTTCCCAGTTCAGGTGCCAGAGCACTGGAACAGACTGCCCAGAGAGGTTGTGGAGTCTCCTTCTCTGGAGATATTCAAAACCCGTCTGGACGTGCTTGTGTGTGACGTCGTCTAGGGAATCCTGCTGCTGCAGGGGGGTTGGACTAGTTGATCTTTTGAGGTCCCTTTTAACTCCTAATGTTCTGTGATTCTGTGATTCCTGTCAATTTGTCCACTCTGGGCTAAATATGTATGTACTCTCTGTGTTTTTTGAAGATTCCCCACTTGTTGCCTGGAAGTTAACCAGGAATGTAACCTTTGTTATTGCTACAAATCCATTGATTTATGAATAGAATCCTGACATTGATAAACAGCTGGAGAGTCCTCTGCAATGTGCAACAAATTCACTGTGTAAACACTCCAGGTTTCCCATTTGGATCTGGGAGCTGAGATACAGAAGGGTAAAAGTTTGTGTAACCTGGGAGACCCCTGTCAGCTACACAAATAAAGAGGATTAGGAGCATAGCTTATTCCTACCAATTATAATTTAAGCTTCATGAATTGCCTCCCAGAGCACAGTAAAGGCAAATCTGGATTTTCCCTTATCTGTGAAAGGACAGTTTAAGCTAAACCTTTTCCACTTGCAAGGAAATTACATGTACAGCACAGCTAGCTAGTACACAGGCAGGAGATCCTTCCAGGATGTGGATTATGAAAAGATCAAAGGTCTCTTGCAAGCTCTCTCCTGAGACCCCCCAAGTGAGGGTACGTGCTCCTCATTGAAGACGGTCACTATGAGCCAGCTCAGCCGCTCTGATTATATACAGCAGCTAACTGGACGCAGAAGCAACTGCAGCCGCCGTTCAAGGCAGAGCACAGACTTGACATTTGAGTCACCAGCATGGTGGTTGTTGTTTTCAAGGTGTTTCCCCCGCAACAGATGTTAGCAAAAGGGATAAGTGGGAAAAACAACAAAAAATTCCACCCCAAAAAACCTCAAAACAAAACAATCTTTCTGTCTTTGAACAACATCTAAGTCCCAGCACCACACAGAACCACACTTAAGTGATTTTATTTACCTCACTACAAGAATTTTTTTTTTCAGTTGCCTGCTCTCTCTGTAAGCTTCTTGGGCAGAGATTTTTGTCTTTATATATTCCTGCAGAAGCGATCAGTCAATTGTTTAATCAGGAAAACATGCAACTAATTAACAATCAATTTAGAAAGTAGGTCTTTAGACAAGTAGTAAAGAGTCATTTTTATCTTGGGCAGGTATTACCTCAGGAGAGCTTCTATGGGCTCTTTCCATAGGCACAGTCCTGCACTGTACTTTTTTTATGATAAAGTAAAACAAAAATGTATTTAGAAGGAAATGATGCCACTTCTATGACATTAAAATTGAGATACAAACCATAGAAGCCAATATATGCAAAGACACAACTGTCATTTTTCCTAACACCATGCAGTCTGACATAGTGTCAGATTTGAATTTCCTGGCTTTGGTGGGTTCTTGTTCTAACCCCAAGACATCATTTAAACATAGTTTGTCATTTCTGAATGTAACTGTAACTCTTATATTATCAATAATAATAGGGTACCTTCTGCTCCCCAGGGGCAAACCCTCAAACAAATGGCTTGTGAATCAATAAATACTTTAGTGTGCTGCAGCTGAATTTATTTATTCATGAGATGCTTATCTCTGTAAATTCCTTAGGAAAAAATCCTTAATCCTACCAAACTGAATTGACTATTTATCAGTTTTAAATTGGACCTTATTAATTCTTTTCCATGCCGGAAAATGTCTCTCACAAAGTATATTTTCTTACAGAATTAAATTTCTTTCTGTCTCCCTTTTCTCTCCCAGGGACTAAACCCAGTGGTTAAGAATGGGAAATAACAGATGGCAACAAGCTCCCATATACAAATCTGCTGCATCTGAGCGTCCTGAAAGCTCTCTTTGCAATCTACTTGCAGAAGCCTGTATGCCACAGCATAAGCACAGTCTCATTTGGCTTCTCACTCATCAGCGACAGGCTGAGCTGTTTCTCCCTTTGTTTTGTTGCTGTCTCATTGGCAGCTGCTGTAAGTAGGGATCAGCTCCATCACAACTTAGCACAATTATATTTACAGGGTACAAAAGTACTTACAAACCCTTAAGCGTAAAATTGAATTTGATGTTAAGGTTGTGATTCAGGTTTTACCTACTGACTGTGGCAGAACATATCTTCTCTAGATCTGGGAACTAAGAAAACAATGTTATGCTGTGGGCTCATTTGAGTAATCTCACCACTCATTAACCACAGTTGCAAGGCAAGGAATGACAGAGTTCAAAAGCAAACCAGGAGAATATATTAGTAACAAAATTATTGTCAGAGCCTTTAGGTATGTTTCCCCAATATTTCTCAACATAATGCCATTAATTACAATAGAAACAATTTTGTCATTTGCAAACACTTGAAAAGGTTAGGAGAATCTCTGCACTGATAGCCTAAGGGTCTATTTTTAGAAACACTGTTGCTAGAGAGTTTCAGATTGTTATACATTTTTATTAAGGACCAAAACAGAGGTTAGGTTTGGCTGTTTGTGGCCTACTTCATTTTATGGGACTGGTGAGTTGTAGAACCTAGGCAGCATGTTTTTTTCTAAAAATGGCTGCTGATGTGATTTAAAATAGATTGCTTAATCCTACTATTTTCAAGAGACTACAGACTGCAGGGGAAAAAAAGGCACTCCGAGATTCACATAAGGTTATGTTTTGCTTGTGTTTTTACATATTATTATCATCAAGCTACTTCCCTAGCCAAATGCCATCCACTTGCTCATCAGAAATGCACCATTAGCGGCCTATTTGGCAAATGTTCCCTGATACACGTTAGGACAGGCAACAAGCACAGCAATGGGGCAGGGTCTCTCAATTCAGTTCCTGTGATCAGAGGGTGCCAAAATGCTTCAGGGCTACCAAAGCGTTGATGTCTCCAGTGCAATTTTCTTGACTCTCTTTGCCAAATAAAATAAGCTTTCCAATATGACTCAGGAGATTGGAGTAGTGTCTTTTTTCTTCTCTGCACATCAGAACTGCTGCTCTTCTTTAATATTTATCAACCCTAATCCAGAGGGAAATATTCAGCCTCTCATTTTCCAGAATATGTTGTTTTCCTCACCCAGAAAAGCTGCTGGATACTATGAGGCAGAAGAAACTCAAATGCATTTGATTTAGGAGAAGGGGGATATTACAAGTGCTTGGAGGACTATATGGCAAGTGGCCATTTTTCAGATCTGCTACCGTAATCAGAAGCAGAGTGACTGCAAGGTATTTTCCATGAAATACTTCTTGAGGTAAATCCAGGGACGGGGACATTGTTTGTGAAAATGCCACAATTTTTAAAGGAAATGTACTTGTTTACACATCATAAAAAGTTTAATAGCTACTTCTCCTTTAGGAGAAGTGCAGACAGGTAGAGCTGAAGAAAGTTGTTTTATGAATCCTTTGAATTAGAAGGAGCACTGAAAATTAAAAGGCTGTAACAACTACTTATGGAGTCTGTCACTTTTAACTTTTGCAAAACTTGTAAAGGAAACACTTCATACAGAGGAGATAGAAGTACTCCGAATTAGACCTTGGCTTACACAGTAGTTAAGTACTAACATTGACTCCCAAAGAATGTGCTTACAGCTAAGCATGGTCTTCAGCCTGGACAGTGGTACAGTGGTACAGTATAATGCCATGTCATACAGTGCTGTGCATGCTCTGGTCCTGACTCTCCATCTTTTTCAGGCCAGAGAGCAAAGGACCACTCCAGACACCAGGGTTATTCTGCAGAGGAGATCAGCAGGCACATAAATGAAGTTTGATCATATTCACTGTTGATTCAAATCCTGATTTGGTCCTGAAGATGCTTTGCTTAACTCTGCAAAGACATTTGCAGGCAAATTTGCAGGAGAAAGTACTTTATTAACAACAAGCTAACACCAGCTGCTTTTAGCCCTTCTTGTGCGGTAACATATGTCATGGGAAGAAAGGAAAAAGAATACACTTTTTGTTTTAATGGGGAATTAAAATCACTAGAAGTCATGGGCCTATCTCACTGTACAATTTAATTAGACTATTTTTCAGTCGTTTGTTTGGTTCTCTTATTTATATTTAATGTGGTTGCAAACAGCGAGCAAGGAGTTTGGTTCACCAGCATAATGATGTATTAGGCTAGCAACTAAACTCCTGAGACTTTATGATCCTGGCATTTCTGGTCAGGTCAGCTCCTATTATTCAGTTTCTGGAGTCATATGTGAAGAATATTATCATTTGTTCTTCTGGTGAGGGGAGGAAGAACACACCACCAGCACGCCAGTGGATGCTGTTGCTAGGCAGGAGCCAGAGTCCTGTGGTGGGGTCATGCTTGCTCCCCCCACATTGTTTCTGGTGTCATCACAAATTACTGCACCTGGATTGAAGAAAGTAGGCTTGTATTCTCTGGAAAGACAGAGAACAAAGAGCGAGTAGAAGAAATGCAGTGTTAAGAGCAAATTGTGGCCATTACTCGGCACAAAGGCTCAAGCTCATCTCTGGCTTTCAGTGTGTCTTATTCTGCTGGGAGGAAGAACAAGAGGACAAACAGATCTGGTTGTGTTGACAGCTCCGAACAGCTCATTACCCTCTTTGGTCAAGGAGAGAAAGTATTGAAACATACACCCAAGCATTCAGGTTTCCAGTGAAAGAGAGCAGCAGGTGCTGGGATTTGGAAATCCTTGGCCTCATCAGCCCTCATCCCTGTTAACCCAGTTGGCTGCTCTGGGGTTTATCTGAGGTCTGAGAGCGCTTCAGATGCTGTGCTATAGAGTAATAGTTTCCACTTGCCAAGACAGAGAAAGCAGAGTTGCTTGGATCATCTGCCAATAAAACAGGAATGTGACAAGGGGAATTTATGTTTTGGTTTTCTGAGTCTTTCTGTTTACCAACTATTTTTTAAAAATGAATCTCTGATAGTCTAGTGGATAAGGTACTGATGGATGGAATTTTCTCAGGTTGGTTATGTTTTGCAATTTCTAGAGCACATTTCTGTAAATATATGCAACAAATGTTGGATTTCATTTAACAGGAATGGGTATTTTTAGTAAGTTTCTGAGGAGGTATAACACAATGGCAGACTGGCAATGTTGTGGCACCTTTTTCTGGGTTCTAGCAAGTGAAAAGACCTAGGTCTCAAATATTAACTCACACTTCTAACTAATGTAAGAATTACAGTTGGAATAGGATAATAAGAAAAAATTATTAACCACATCTTATGCAGGTAAATTTCAAAATGTTACTCCTAGAAAAGAAATAACTCTCAGGGATAATTAATATTCCAACCAAGTCTTACATGCTATTAAAGCTATATCATACAGCATTGGAATCTGAAAGAATGAAGGCAATAAAATCAGATAATCTAAATCAAGTCAGCACACATAGGGCAAAACCAGTGTTGACATACATATACTTAGCTGGTAAGAAGGCAAGACACTACAGTGTACTGATCATCTTGTGCTTGGACAATTTTTTGCTCTCTCTTCATACCTGAAAAAAAAAACCAACCCAGCCTATACTGGCTTGGAAATGAATACATAAAAATAGAACAGTGGAAAGATCCATGGAAGAAACTCAAGCTTAACCTGAACACTGTTTTAAGCAATGGAAGGCAAAAGTCTCTGCATGGAAAATGGGCAAAAATTCTTAAGAGGGTTGAGGAATATCTTGCTGGTGCTTTAGAACAGGTTATGTAAAACTGACATTTGGAGTCAATGAAATGCTTTCACAAAATTAGCATGATGTATTTGAAAAACTAATAAAGCTACAAACAAAAGCAAAGCTTATAACATGTTCTAGGGCTAGCACACATGCTGTGATCAAGTGGTAAATGCTGGACTGTGTGCCTTGTGTGGGTTACAGTCAAGGAGGCTGTATCTTGTGTTGGAACTTGTTTCCTGACTATCTCCCTTAGGAAGTGAAATCAAAGAATCACAGAATCATCATGGTTGGAAAGGACCCTCAAGATCATCTAGTCCAACCAATAGCCCTACACTACTCTTACTCCTAAATCATCCCCTGAAGAAACACATCTATCCTCTTCTTAAAAACCTCCAGGGATGGTGACTCCACCACCTCCCTGGGCAGCCTATTCCAATATCTAACCACTCTTTCAGTAAAGAAATTCTTCCTAATATCTAATCTAAACCTACCCTGGCTCAGCTTAAGCCCATTCCCTCTAGTCCTGTCACTAGTCACAAGGGAGAAGAGGCCAACACCCGCCTCCCTAGAATGGCCTTTCAAGTAGCTGAAGAGAGCGATAAGGTCTCCCCTCAGCCTCCTCTTCTCCAGGCTAAACAAGCCCAGCTCCCTAAGCCTCTCCTCATAAGGCCTGTTTTCCAGACCCCTGACTAGCTTAGTTGCCCTTCTCTGCACCCTCTCTAGTAGCTCAATGTCCTTCCTAAACTGCGGTGCCCAAAACTGCACACAGTACTCGAGGTGTGGCCTCACCAGTGCCGAGTACAGTGGCAAGATCACCTCCCTGCTCCTGCTGGTCACACTATTCCTGATGCAAGCCAGGATGCCATTGGCCTTCTTAGCCACCTGGGCACACTGCTGACTCATGTTCAGCCGGCCGTCAATCAGCACCCCCAGGTCCTTCTCTGCTGGGGAGCTCTCCAGCCACACCTTCCCGAGCCTGTAGCGCTGCTGGGGGTTGTTACGCCCAAAATGCAGGACTTTACATTTAGCCTTATTAAAACTCATCCCATTGGTCTCTGCCCATCTATCCAGCCTATCTAGGTCCCTCTGCAGAGCCTGCCTACCCTCAAGCAGATCGACACTCCCACCCAGCTTAGTGTCATCTGCAAACTTACTAAGGGTGCACTCTATCCCCTCATCCAAGTCATCAATAAAGATGTTGAACAGGAGAGGCCCCAACACTGACCCCTGAGGGACACCACTCGTGACCGGCCGCCAACCAGACTTGACTCCATTGAGCACAACCCTCTGGACTCGGCCATCCAACCAGTTTTTGATCCAGCCAAGGGTGTGCTCATCCAAGCCACGAGCAGCCAGTTTCTCAAGGAGAATGCTGTGGGAAACTGTGTCAAACGCCTTGCTAAAGTCAAGGTAGACAACATCCACAGCCCTTCCTTCATCTAATAAGCGGGTTACCCCATCATAGAAGGAGATCAGGTTAGTCATACAGGACCTGCCTTTCATGAAGCCATGCTGAGTGGACCCGATCCCCTGGCCGCTCTGCAAGTACTGCAGAAGCGTACTCAGGATGATCTGCTCCATTAGCTTTCCTGGCACAGAAGTCAGACTGACAGGCATGTAATTTCCCGGGTCATCCTTCCTTCCCTTCTTATATATGGGGGTAACATTGGCTGATTTCCAGTCTGCTGGTACCTCCCCAGTCAGCCAGGACTTTTGAAAAATGAGGCAAAGTGGCTCAGTGAGCACCTCCGCCAGCTCTTTCAGCACCCTTGGGTGCAGCCCGTCTGGCCCCATGGATTTGTGCTCATCCAAGTGATGCAGCAGGTCACTGACCATCTCCTCTTGGACTAGGGGGGAGTCACACCTTTCCCTGACCATATTCCCCAGATTAGGGGAATGAAAATCCTCTGAAACAACAGCCTTATTATTATTATGATGATGATGATGATGATGATGTTGAATATACAGCTTTGTCCCATTAACAAAGAATGGAAAAGTGAAATTATTGACAGTGTGGAACACACATGCATAAGACAAGAGGTAATGACTTCCAACTGAAAGAGGGTAGACTTAGATTAGATGTAAGGAAGAGGTTCTTCACTGTTTGGGTGGTGAGGCACTGGAACAGGTTGCCCTGAGAGGTTGTGGATGTTCACCCTGAAAATGCTCAAGGACAGGTTGGATGGGGCTTTAAGCCCCCTTGTCTAGTCGAAGGTGTCCCTGCCCATGGCAGGGTGGTTGAAAGTAGATGATCTTTAAGGTCCCTTCCAATCAAACCATTCTATGATTCTATGACTTCACCTTGGGATTAGACAGGCCAGTTAAACCTAGGAAACTACACAACAGATCTACGGGATCTGAATGTCCCAGGATCACACATACAGAGCTTCACTAACATTGGTGCTGCTTGTCTGGAGGGTACAATCCAGCAGAAAAAGAAAGAAAATTAATTGAGACCCTATGGGTTTTCTAATATGAAAATGAGTAGAAAATTCTCAAGAGGTGCTCAGAAATTTCTTAGGACTCAGACTAAGAGTCTGAAGAGCCATCACAATTATTCATTCCTTTGTCTGTATCCAACGTTTCCACAAAAGCTGAAACACGACCTTCACTTCTGTGTATATAATCAAATTCAGGACAACAGAATGCCATTTCACAGAGCTCATTGGTCCATGAGATTATATAGGAACATACGTGATAACAATAACAGTAAAATCAATGAAGAATTCCATGCACTGATAATGGAGATGGACAGATAGACTTGATTTTGCCTATAACATTTGCTTAAAATGGTAGCTTCACTTCATGGCTTTGCAGTGGTTATGGAGCAATCCTATCTAACTTTTTAGCTACATCAGCAGTGCTGAGTGATGTGTTAAGATGGTTTATGTTACACAGCTAAAATGACAGAAGTCTGATGATGCAGTCTGCAGTAAGCCAGGCTGGAATATAGCCAGAACACTTAGCTAAGTAATGCCACTGAAAGCTCATGAAAAGCAATCTTGAGATCTTTAATGACTGCAGAGGAGCAACGTAACTGCTTTGCAACTCTTCTGTAAAACAGTTCATCATCACAGTGGAGAAATACATTCTTAGATCAAAGGTGTTGTTGGGCAGCTGGGAGGTGTGGGTTTAATTCCCCACTCTGCCATGTGCTTCCCATGCAGTTTTGGAGAACTAAGTCTCTCTCCACAGCTTTGCTTCTCCCATGACACACATGACAGCAACCAGCCTCTATTTCCTCTAGCCTTTGCCTACTTTGTCAAAAAAGCAGAAAGTGGGATGTGATGAGATGTTTTGTGCACGTCCATCCTGATGTGGTCCTACACTTGTTGGGCATGTTCCTGATCTGCGAAACCACCCCCTGAGGTACTGGCATGATGTGGTGGGACTGAGCACCATGTCTTGTGCATGTGGGACCATACATGGTAGAAAGTGATAGGTACCCCAGCGGCAACCACAGGGTTGACCTTGACAAGGAAAGTTCTGCTGGAGGCTGGAGCTCTGCACTGTCCATTTGTGCAAGGAGGTCCAGAAGTCAGGCACACTTCAGCAGAATCTCATGCTCCACAGCTATTGCTGAAGTTCAAAAACAGGAGAGATGCCCCAGCAGTATAATGCAAACATATGAGGAAGAAAACCAGAAGTGTGAGTCCAAGGTCAAAAAAAAGTGACATTTGACAGGCTTTGTGCAAGGGCAAGTGCAACAGCAGCCAGGTGTTAAAAGAGGGCTTGTGAAGAATAAGTCAGAAATACTGAGGTATTTGCTGCTAGACATATTAGTCTGGAATGAAATAATATGTATTTCAAAAGAAGTGTAATAAAATCCCCAGATACATTACTATAAATGGTTTAATTTTAACCCCCTGAAATATTCATATTTCTAAAGTAGTTTGATATTTAAGTCTAGAGGTAGGGCATTCAAAGATTTAATTTAATTATCTATAACATTATAGGCATTTAGTCTAAATCAAGAAAGGCAGCTGTATTTGTTGCCTAAGAATAACATGTAAGACTTTAAGATCATTCAGACTAAAATTACCTAATCACAAACTGCCAGAAAGCTTCTGAAATAGGTACTACTATATGATCTGAGATATGGAAGAAAATACTTCAGACTTAATCATATTAAATACTAAACTCAGCAGATAAAGGGAAAGAAAATGTAAATAAGCAGGCACGATTAGGAAACTGAAAACACATAAAACATAGGATCAGGAGGAGCAAGAAGCTGTTCCACACAAATTCTTTATTAGTGGAAATGCAGTCAACAAACAGTTACATAAATCTGAATTGGTATGCTAAAATGATACAGATAGATAAGCATTGCTATCCAAGTTCTAATAATTAATATCATTAACATGAAGGAAAACTGATTGGGTTAATTCTAACAGCCATTTGAAACCTTTGAATAAAGAAACTCTCAAATGACAAGCATCTACAAAAACATACACACAAGGTCAAATAGTGACAGTTGTTAGAGTAATACAATGAATTAAATGAATGGTTATTTCTCTGTTACAAAAAGAATATCTGACAGACATATCAATACTTTCAATTTATATGAGCAGATAAAATATTTAAACTAGACACTGAACATGTTAATCTGTACATTTTCATTCATGGAAAAGGGTAATTCTGAGAAAATTAGACAGTCTATGCAACTTATGACACTAAAGTGGGTGGAGTGGCTGACACACTGGAGGGTTGTGCTGCCATGTAGCGTGACTTAGACAGGCCGGAGACTTGGGCAGGGAGAAATTTAATGAGATTCAATAAGGCCAAGTGTCGAGTCTTGCACCTGGGAAAGACCAACCCCATGTATGAGTATAGGTTGGGGGCTGAGCTGTTGGAGAGCAGTGAAGGCGAAAGGGATCTGGGGGTCCTAGTGGATGGAAGGATGACCATGAGCCAGCAGTGTGCTCCTGTGGCCAGGAGGGCTAATGGGATTCTGGGGTGTATTAAAAGGGGTGCGGCTAGTAGGTCAAGAGAGGTTCTTCCTCCTCTTTACTCTACCCTGGTGAGGCTGCATCTGGAATATTGTGTCCATTTCTGGGCCCCTCAGTTTAAGAAGGATAGGGAACTGCTGGAGAGAGTCCAGCACAGAGCCACAAAGATGATGAAGGGACTGGAACATCTTCCTTACGAGGAAAGGCTGAGGGAGCTGGGCCTCTTTAGCTTGGAGAAGAGGAGGCTAAGGGGTGACCTCATCTATGCTTTTAAATATGTGAAGGGTGTGTGTCGGGAGGATGAGGTCAGGCTCTTCTCAGTGAAGCCCAGTGACAGGACAAGGGGCAATGGCTGTAAGCTGAAGCATAGGAGATTCCGTGTGAATACACATAGAAATTTTTTCCCAGTTCAGGTGCCAGAGCACTGGAACAGACTGCCCAGAGAGGTTGTGGAGTCTCCTTCTCTGGAGATATTCAAAACCCGTCTGGACGTGCTTGTGTGTGACGTCGTCTAGGGAATCCTGCTGCTGCAGGGGGGTTGGACTAGTTGATCTTTTGAGGTCCCTTCCAACTCCTAATACTCTGTGATTCTGTGATTCTGTGAAAAAAAGGCAAGCTAGAGAACCCAAAAAGGCAGTTTAAAATGAAGGCCCTCAGTTTTGAATATAAACATATTAAATAATGGAACATGCATGTGTTCAGACAGTGTTATGTAACAAGTTGCCAGATGGGAAACCTCAAGGGCACAAAGAAAGTAGCTTAAGATCCTGCTGCTTCTTCTGTGTCCAGGTGTATGGATTTGAGCTGTAAGAGTGAAGTCAGTGTTTAAAAGCTTTATTAAAATGTCTCTATTACTTTTCCCTGAGCATTCAAAGTAAGATAAGTTATAAATAACATCAGAAAAATGGCAAAATTTGGGTACCAAGTAGAACAGGAGAACAAGTGGATGGACTCTGGAGCAAGCAGTTTTTCAGAAGATTAGACTTGTAGAGAAGAGATGAGTTCTGTGGGACAGCAATGGATAAACAGTCAAAGGGCCAGGAAGTTGTAGATGTATCTTGTCATCCATTTTATACAGAAAGGCAGGAATACCTGTGTTGTGTAGTGGAAAGCTCACTGAAGCCAAGGGCTGTATTTCTAGATTCCGTCTCAAGTCAATGAAGTGAATAAGCACTCCAAGGGTAACTTCATTTCATACTAATGCAGGTGACTGGAAATAGGTCAGATTATTCACACTTTAAAAACTGCTTATTTCATTCATGTGGATAAAAGAGATCTGACTGATACAGTCTACATGGATTTCCAAAAGACATTCAGCAACGTCCTTCTACAAAGGCTCCTAAAGTAACTAAACAAGCATGGGACAAAAAGGAAGGTCGTTGCATGAATAAATAATTGATTAAACAATTGGAAGAAAGGGTAAGAGTAAATGGCCAATATTCACAGCAGAGCGAGGTCACCAATGGAGTCCCACACGGACTGTACTGGGACTCATGCTGTTTAACATACTCTTAAATGCTATAAAACAGAAGGTGGGTGATGAAGTGACAAAGTTTACTGAGAATACTGGGTTATTCAGGGTAGGAAATTTGAAGACCAACAGTGGAAAATTGTAAAAGGAACTCTTAAAGATGATGACTTGGACATCAGAACTTAGAGAAATGTACAATGAGGAAAATGAGGAAAAACTGGTATATAACCATGTAATTTTATCTGGTATTACTATTTAGTACCAAGATCTTAGGCTTCTAATGGATAAGTAGGAAATTCCTTGAAAAAGTTGGAAAGGTGTGGTTACAGTTAAAAAAACCCCAGAAAGCCAACATAAAGAATTATAAGAAAAAGAACACAGAACAAATCAGAAAGCAACATTAAGCTTTGAAAACCAA
Source organism: Galbula dea (assembly GCA_013399015.1). Classification (NCBI taxonomy): domain Eukaryota; kingdom Metazoa; phylum Chordata; class Aves; order Piciformes; family Galbulidae; genus Galbula; species Galbula dea. The sequence continues at coordinate 47,694 of VWZX01001531.1, read as the reverse complement.
TGACTGAGGTAAGCATATAATAGAAGATTATGAAATTGTGAAGGGCATGAAGAGACCAGACAGAAAATTACTATTTGCCATATATTCCTGTACAAGAACAAGAAAACATCAATTGGTACTAGGAGGAGGTAGGTTAAAAAAGAAAGCAACTTGTTATTCACACGTCTTATACTTCAGCTGCAGTTATTTTTTGCTTCAGATCGTTGGGGATTTACATAGAAGTTTACATAGATTCAAAAAGTAATCAGTTCAGTTAAGAGAAGAAAAATTGTTCAAGGGTAATTAAAAGCAAAATAAAACCTCTCAAACCCATCCCATGTTCCCCAATATGTTAGTTTAGAAAACCACTGACCTGCAACTTGTAGGGCACTTGGAGAATGTTTCAGTATTATCATAGATTGCTAACAATTTTTCAAACTCATCCTTTGGCATCTGCTGTCAGCCATTGCCAGGGGTAAGATACTGGGCTGGATAGACCTTTGCTCAACCCAGCTTGGATGCTTTTATATTATTTAATGTGAACACAGGGACACTCATGACAAACCTTTGTTTTGTGCCACAATGGTTTCCACGCTCAGTGCTAGAGTTATAAAAGCACATCTCAATTGTGAAATAGAACAGTCAGTAATTTCAAGAAAGGACAAAATGCAGAACAGACCAAAATGAAACACAGAACCACAAAAACATCCCCAGAGAAAAGTATTTGGAAGAACAAGAACACACACTGCCATAATGGTTACCAGATTTGCAAAACTCACGAGTTGAAAAACAGACAGAAACTGAGAGTGACAATGCAATGAGTCCTTTAAAAGAAATAATAAGCTCAGACTGGGCTGCACAGAAACCAGTTCCCTTGACTACTGGAGACTTTTGGAATGGAAAAAAACCAGAGGTGACTGAGAGAATGAGCAAGTGCAGAAAGAGGGGGAAGCAGAGACTCCAATTAAAATGCATCAAGAGAGTCTGAAAAAGATTCATGAGGACACCTCAGATGGTGTTATGCAAAAGACTGGGCAACAGGCAGGCTTTATTGGGCCAACATGAATGCACAGGCAGTAAAAATGGTCAGAAATCATTGCCACTGTGCAAAGTACCGGAGACAGAAGCACTGGGAGGCTATGACAATTTGTGATGCACCCAGCAGAGCTTGGCAGCAACTGGCAATAGATGTATTTGAACATGGAAGAAACCACCGCCTGCTGGTGATTGATTATTACAGTTGTTCTTTTGAAACTAACAGAAGGAACACATTAGGCAGCACTCTAGTGAATCACACTGAGGTAATAGTCACCAAACGCTGTATCTGCAATGAGCTAAGTTGGGATAATGGGCCACCACACCTGTTGAAGGAATTCTGAAGATGTGTAAAATACTGGGGCTTCAGTTCTTATGACTGATAGTTTAATGGGCCAGCCAACACGTACAAATAGTCAAACAGATACTAACGTAAACAAGACCTTTCTTTAGGTTTACTGACAAGCCCTTATGGATTCAGATACTTAACTGGCTGACATGATAATAAGATGAAAACTCTACTCTTCGGTCCCATCGCATCCACTTTCCACAGCCCAGATCTGCAAATAACAGCTAAAGAGGACAGAGGGAAATAGAGGGAGGAAGAAGGCAACAAATCCAGGATGGTCATTCAAGAAACTGCAGTACAGTTCTAGATAAGTCAAAGATAAGTCAAAGATAATGATGTGGTTGGTGGCACTGTTGTATGGAAACAATACTTGTGAAATTATTTGCTTTTTCTGCAATACAGGTAGAAAATAGAGAGAACCTGATTAACATCAGATGTTAGAAGACAGGCTAATCCATGCAACTACTCTTCTCCCCTTATAAAAATGTGATTCTCCATACTGAAACATAAAACCACCAACTACAATTCCACTATGACTTTAATATCATTTGCTACACAGAAGGGAGATGACTCAGGCCTGAGCACCAAGTCATCGCTGAACCATTATATCACTCAAAAACTTCAAGCCCAAAGAGCTGGTGTTCTAATGTTGTGGTTACACAGAAACATTGATAAGAGCATTTCCAGTTTCATGTTGCTTTCATGCCCCTTTAGGTATCTGGCAAAACATCATTTACAGAATGCCTCTTAAAATGACTCCAGAAGATTGTTTCCTGCTTACTCGCTCTGTATGAGCACTGAGTTCAGAGTTCAGATGCTGAGAAAAAAACCTGAATAAGAAAAAAGCCTAAGTTTAAATGTGTGGAGAATTATTCAAATAAGCAGTCCAAATAGGACAAAATAAAGGCAAAATAAATAAAAAAGAACAATGAAATCTAAACCAGAAATTCACACCTGTGTTGTGGAAGCATTGGGGAAGATTTGTATGGCTGAGCCAGATCTCTCTCATCTCGACAGCTTGAGAGGAAAACCTCTGACACTGCAACCATGTCATAGATATTCCCTCATTTGTTGCCACAAATAACAGTTTATATAAATTAAGGGCATTTTGAATGTTATAAAGCAATGTATTCAGATAAGAAGGTGATTGCCATACTCAGAGTAATGGTTTATTGGGAGAATAAGTCCCTTCCAGTGCAGGAGTAGTTTCCTTTCCATGTGCCTAGCACTGTCTCTGGGAGGAATCTGGCTGATAAACCACTAGGTATATGAGCTGAAAGTCTATTTTGATTCCTCTGTCTCCCCTAAATCTCCACTGAACCCAGTGGTAGCCTAGAAACACAAAGCAGATGAAGAGACACATACAGCTACATAAATTTGGGTGTCTTAAACTGAAAGTCATGCACTACTACTATTTCTTTTTCCTTTGTGGCTGACCCTATCCTCTTATTCACCCTAGTTAAAAAATGGGCAAAACTGTAATTCATGTAAATTTACAGAAGTCAACTCTTGTTGTTTCTTTGTTTGTTCACTCTATCTCCGGTCCCCTTGCCTCTGCCCGACTGGAAAAGCTATGGATATTTTCTTTTTTATGCTTAACAAAATTCAACATAATGGGATACAGGAACCAACTGGCTTTTTGTACTATATCACAGTATAATATATTACTGATAACAACTCGTAACATATTATATCCTATATGATATCAGAATAGCAGAACTCGGCTCTTCATTATGTGTATACTTAAAACTGCAGTGTGACTTCTTCACGTGGCAGATGTCAGACTGGAGAAAATGAAGCCAATCCTGTATATGTATATACACATATATTTGTATGTAAATGAAGTAATCGAGACTGTGTTTATCAAATTTCTGTTCTTCTTAATTCCAAAGTGATTGTATTTTGCATAAACAGCTGCAATCACATTATTTTGAAAACAGTATGGTCAATTAATTTTAATTAACTGTAATAAGTTTTCCTGATGTTATTTTCTTTTCCTAATAGTCTCTTGTTCTCCAAGTTTTCTTTAGCCTTCAGGATTTTCTTTAGTTTTCTATTCAAATATTGATGAAAGTTAACCATGGTTAGTTTTCACATCTGACAAGATCATAACTAGATCTGTACTGTGATCCATTAAAAATCACTTAAGGCAATTGCTCTTATCACTGTAACATGATCAACCTTGCAATAGGCTGTTAGTTCGAAAGATCCCAGTAATTTCATTTATTTCCTATTCCCCAAAACATCTGCAGTGACATGAAAGAAATGTCAAGTTAAAAATACAATTCATGGGTCATGGTATCCACTGTGATTTCATTACATTGTGTCCGTGAGCAGACAGAAGATGCTCCGGCATTCAGACTTTAGGTGATCTGGTAAATGATGAAAAGCTTAGTTTATTTCATTTTAAGATTATCAATTATTCAAATACCTACAAAGAGTTTTCATTTTCCCTAGATTCCTAAAATGAGAACACAAGATGCTCTGCACAGTTGGGAGCAAGCAAATGCTGGTGGGCTCTGCTTGAGTTCTGAGCCTGCAGGGTCTGCATTAACCCAGAGCGGGACATTGGGAATCTGTGGCTAGGGTGGTGCTGAGGATGGCTAGCCAGCCAGAGGGGGAAGCTGGGACATAGGCTCAGCCTCAGTATTGTGTCAATGTGGTTTCCTGAGTTTTGTGTGGGAATTGTGTTGTACTCCCAGACAAACACTGCCCATATCTGCCTGCCGTCTCCTGTGATGGTTTGCCTTAACCATTAGAGAATGGCTGCTTAAAAGGAAGGTCTTCCTAGTCCCTTCTAAACACCTTCCTCCCGATGCTGCATAACAATTATTACAAAGTGGCTACCTTATCACTTAGAAAAATTAATATATAATATAAATTGAAAGAAAGTACAGGTAACATCTTCTCACTTCTACACATTTATGGTAGTTGTATTGCAGTGTCTAGGACTGATAGGACCTGATGAGCTAATATTCTGCTCCAAGACACCAGTGTAAAGAAAGAAAGTGAAGTTTTATCCTTCTTTTAGGAACTACACTGCTTTAAACTAGCAAACCTTCAGGGCTGGCCTTAGTTTTAGGGAGCAAAAATTGCTTAGTCTTAAGTGAGAGAGATAAATCTGAAATCTAGCAGAACAACTGATATTTCAAGATATCCCTTGCTTTAAGCTATCCGCAAAAAAAATGAAACCTGAATACAAGAATGATATAAGAACTTCAGAAATCCCTGTACAAAAAGGGGCAGATGCTCAGAGATGTGAAGGATTATAGGTGCCCATTTCAGAATGTATCCACTAATGTCACTACCCAGCATTTGGAAAGAATGACACAGGTAATAAAAATTTAAAACATTCACAAGAAGAGAAAATCCGTAGACAGAGAAGCGTTTCACCAATGTTACTTTTTTTTTTCTTGAAAGCATCATGTCTGCAGCTAGTGGTTGAGTGCATGCACAAATTAAGTTTACAGATTTCATAAAGCAATTCATTCTCTTGAATGTAATAGCAGTAATTTTTCATGTAACTCAGCAAAATACAGTCCATAAAGGAAAAATACTGTCATTATTTTAAACTCTATTGTTCTTATTCTATTCAAATGTGAACTGATGCTAAATAATTTATGGTGTAAATTTCATTTTTAATTTTATGTTATTCCAAAAGGAGAGAGAGTGAATGAGAGAGAGAGAGAGAAGCTACAAAGCTTTAAATCCTTGTATCCTAATGTCTCAATAGTAAAATAATCTAAGGAGTGTGCTTCAGCAAAAATGATTGCTGGGATCTATAATAGAACTGTTATAACTCAATAGTGTTTTATAAATTTTTGATTCAATCTGAGTTTTTGACAGTTTGCCAAGTTCCAGATTTTATCTGATCATCTTTGCATTAATAATATATTACAATAAGTTTATTTGAAAAATGGCCACTTTTTTCTCACCTAATACTTTATTTTTGCCAGCAAAATATTTACTTGGGTTTATAATCGATTTTTGTTTGGCTTGGTCATGCTTAGCATGAAACCAAAATATTTGCTGCTAGACAGCTGCCAATACAAATGTCATCACTGTCCTACTCTAATGCATTCCATCAGTAGCTAAATGATCTGCCTTGCAGGTTGCAATACGAAGCAGACTGAAGCTCAGAGCTTCAAAGATACTGGGATGGGAATAGTTGTACTTACATGAGTCCCATTTGCCTGCTTCAGAAATACTTCCTCTCAGCAACGACATCCATTTCCACACAGTCAGCCCCTGAGTCACCTCTGTCTTGCTCACTGACTAGATTCAATCAAGACAAAAACACTGAATAAAAGAAAAATGTCAAAAATTATTTGTCACATTCTCCCACCTTCTCAAACATGAATGAAAATTGATTTTCAACAGAAAACAAACAAAACACAACCAAACCAACACCCCCAAAAAACCTGAAAAAGGGACTTATTTATCAAGAAACATTTCTGAAAAAAAGGGTTCAGCTAGGTGCAATTCATGTATCCTTATCTTCCTATGTAATTATATTTATATTCAGATTAACTATCCTTGATTGGTATCAAAACAAAATAGTCTGAGAAATACTATTGTGTAACCTGACTGAGTTAACTTACCTCCTGAAGACTTAATACTAATTAGTGCTTGCTTCACATTAGCACGCTGTCTAGAAAGTCTCATCATGTTCTGGCACATCAACCCCAGTCCCAAAATTTCCTCTTCAGGGAATGGAGCCAGAAGTCCTGCAATTCTTTCTGCCTTTGGAGTTGACAACACAGCTCCTGGAAAAGTCCAAGATTAGCACTGGGCCAAAGATCTACACGCTTGCAAGAGATTACTTTGTAACATCACCCAACCAAAGAAAAGTGTGCACACCTCTAGAAGCTTCATGATGTAGACAGACAATGTGTACTCCCAGAACAGGGGAAATCTTGCTGCATCCTCTTTTATTCCCATTTTTAATAAGGGTAGTGTGACTGGCCTTTCTCAAGCCCCAAGATGATGACTGCAGAGAGTGAGAACCTACCTACAGAATATAAACGTTGGAGTCTGGCCTAAACAAAGCTGTACTGAGGTCTTTCTCAGAAAATCAGAAAGGTCCATCTGTCTGAGAGGCAAAACAGTCATGCAGAAGTGCCACAGGCACAGAATGAATGCCAAACACCCTACCTGATCCTCACACTGCCATCTTTTCTGCTGTACATCTCACTTTCACAGGGTTAAATGCTCTAATTGCATCTGCAGTGGGTATCATGTGTTGTTCAGCTCATGCCCAACTTAGATATCCAGAAAAATGAGAAAACAAAAAGCAAGTGAAAAACATGTGCAGGCAATGAAGGACAATAGATTTTGGTTGTTGAGGGATGCCTTAGAATTCCATAAAGTCACTCCTGATTTCTAGCAATTTTTTATAATTAATTATTACCTTCTATGTAGACCATTAAAAAGAAAGTTTACATTTAAACACAACTGCACTTTTTTTTTTATTGCTTAATATAGTAAATTTCTCTTCTCTCCCAGGCAACAGGTAATTGCTCTGAGGTATACAGTATATATGTGCTGCTAAGCTATGCAGGTTCTTTAAGGTAGTGCTTACATCTGTAGTGTTCTAGTAGCAATGACGCTGTAGATTGTAACATGTCATTCATGAAAATCATCTTCCTAGATCCAGCCATTACACAGGTAATTTTGGAAATGTTTTTTCTTTCCAGAACTTTAAATCCCTTTCAAAAAAGCATGTGAAATTTTATCTCTGAAAATTGCAGGACTTATGTCTGGCAATCCTGTGGCACATGAGAGAACAGTGCCCCACATCTCAGCTTTACTGATCTCATAAAGTAAACTCTCTTTATATAGTTTCATCTCACTTGGGGCAAACAAGCAAGACAAGTATGTGAGTTTGCTGCAGCTCCTATCTCCTGCCTGTAAGGCTGTCAATCAGCTTGAAAGAAAAGGAAGATGCAACCCTCTCATAGCAAGACAAAGAAATGAATATAGTGGGAGCCCGCTAAATCAAGACCATAAAAAGCATCATTTAGAATTAAAATTGGAAACAGATGGGCACTGACCTTCCAAGTCTGTGGTTAATCAATACATCTATGATGAGTCAATTAACAGTTGATAGCTGGTATATCTATTATGAAAGTCAAACAACATAAATAAAATTCAGTTGAAATAAATAAGCTTGTACACATACCTCAGTGAAAGAATTTGTTCTGATTTGCTGCAAAATCAGTGCTCGTTATTTTTAATGTATGCTTTCCATTTACTAGAGGTGGGCTTCCCAGTCCTCAGGTTGGGTGAAGGTGGCAGACGGATGGTGCTGCAGAGAATGCTGAACACACATGAATGACACATGGGACTGAGATAAAAATTACCTTTTGTCTCACCAAACAATAAAAATATGACAGTTTCAGATCCACACGCATCACTGTCTTTCTGCAAATCCACAACAGCAACTCCATCACTGATAGAGCATATAAAGCTCCCCATTCCTGCACAGGCACGAATAACCTACATGGCAGAAAAGGAAGTCTGGAAGCAAGAAATGCCATCCTGATTTCCATTCTGGCAGTGTCATTTGTATTTTTCATATTTGAAGGAGTCAATGAATTCACTGAGAAAATGGATGGGAAAAAAAATAAACTCTCTCTCACTGTCATGTGCATACAAACCCGATGCAATCAAGCACATGGAAAGCAATTTTATTGTTTATACAATAAAAGTAAATAAATAAGTTCTTTCAACACTGGCTTTCCAAACTCTGATTTGTTATGCTTTCTTTCAATAGGAAGGGTTTTTTGGTTTTGCTTTTGCTTTCTATTGAAACATCAAAAGATGAAGTTGATTAGTGTCCCTTTGCCTGTGAACTCTCACCATGATTTAAGCTCATCTAGAAGATTGGTACTTTGCATTTTGTTGCACAGAGGTATCCTTTTGGTTTCACCACAGTGAAGAGAAATAACCAGAAATACCACCAGACTGCAAAAATGGATCAAATACTGGCTGGAAATATATAAGCAGAAGTCACTAATAAGAAGAGAAACACTGGTAATCAATGCATCACTTTGTCGAAGGAGAAAGACATTTTCTATTTTGAGGGTTGTTTTTATTTCCCCCTGTTCAAACAATCATTCTTCCATTTATGTATATCAGTCATGACATTGTGGGCTTGTTTATGTGATTTCCTAACACTGTGCATGTCTGTGAGGCTTTGTCCAAGCATCCTGACACCTCATTTTGTCTGGCAGCAATGATTCCTATCACAAATGCCATTGGAGAATGCTACAATAGAAGAAAGTAAAATTCGGTGCTTTCATAACCATGCGTCATTGTTACAGTGACTGAAAGTCAAGCATCAGGAGTACGCAGGGGTTTGTATGTCTGCAACAACAATAACAGTGAGTGACTGATGCCCAGGAAATCACCTTTTATTGTTTCCTTTTGTGTTACACTAATCCTTTTGTTTTACTGTAAACTGACTTGACCTGTGGTGAAGTATGCACCATCTGAAAATCAGTATCATGGTCTTTTCCCCGTTCTCTATAAACAGGTCAAACAAAAGGAAGGCTTGTTTTCTTCTTTCTTTTTTTTTTTTGAGACTTCGTCTGAACTGATCCAGTATAAAAGAAACTCAAAAGGAAGCAAGTTCCATTAAGAGGAAAAGCATTCAGACACATGATGAGTTTTTAATCTATTAAATGCAGAGCTGACTCATGCAATTAAGGAGGACACCAAAACCCAGATACTTACGATAAGAATATCACAAGTTCTCCTCTTTGGCTTGAGGCAACATAGGCATTTCATTACATCAGTGCATCTTGTGGTGTGTTGTTTATAACAGCACTGTCATATCTCAAGATGATCCCTATTGGGGTGTAAATCATGCCTCCTCCAGCTTCTGACTCAGACAGCAGCCCCTGAAAACACAAGAGCAACAGACAGAAATCAAACTGGTTTTGAGCCACATGAATTTGTAGTTTTAGTTACAGATATTGGACAACGGCTCAGTTTGTTTTCTCACTGAGCCAAACCAGTTTGTCCTTTCCTAGTGCCAAGCCACTCACGTGTAGGTCCTTGGTTTTCCATGTGGACAGTGTCTTGGGGAAAAACAAGCATGTTAAATGCATGGTCCCCACTTTTGGGCTGAGGTGCTGGGAAGCTGATGATTCTCAAAAAAGCTGCAGAGGCTGTGCCCTTTTCCTCTGTATTTCTTTGTTTGCATAGATTCCTGCTACTGGCACCAGTTTTTCTATTTTACATGGTGCTTTAAAATCGATATTCCCCTATGTCTGCCATTCTTCCTTGGACTAACATTTGCATGGCAGATGGTGCAAATGGCCCAGCAAATATTTATTGGATCAGTGTTAGAAAAGGAAAACAAAGCAAAACAAAACAAAACAAGAACACTCCAGCTGCCAGACTGATGACTTTCTGGCACCATATTGTGTGCCACCAGTCATCAGGATGGGGAAAACATCACAGCAAGATAACTGATGTTGAACTTGCTGGATTTTTCAGAGTATCTTGTTGCTTGAAGCATCCCCAAATGGAAGGTACAAGGACAGGAACTTTTCCCCTTCCTTCTCAGACTCTGCCTTTTTGTCATTGCTTAAGTGAAAAAGCAGCATTATGACAGACTAATGTATTTCCCTTTCAAAAAAACCCCAAACAAAGACAAAACCCCAATTAACCAACCAAAAACCAACAAAAATGAAAGGCAGGTCCTGTATGACTAACCTGATCTCCTTCTATGATGGGGTAACCCGCTTATTAGATGAAGGAAGGGCTGTGGATGTTGTCTACCTTGACTTTAGCAAGGCGTTTGACACAGTTTCCCACAGCATTCTCCTTGAGAAGCTGGCTGCTCGTGGCTTGGATGAGCACACCCTTGGCTGGATCATAAACTGGTTGGATGGCTGAGTCCAGAGGGTTGTGCTCAATGGAGTTAAGTCTGGTTGGTGGCCAGTCACGAGTGGTGTCCCTCAGGGGTCAGTGTTGGGGCCTCTCCTGTTCAACATCTTTATTGATGACTTGGATGAGGGGATAGAGTGCACCCTTAGTAAGTTTGCAGATGACACTAAGCTGGGTGGGAGTGTCGATCTGCTTGAGGGTAGGCAGACTCTGCAGAGGGACCTGGGTAGGCTGGATAGATGGGCAGAGACCANCTAGAGAGGGAGCAGAGAAGGGCAACTAAGATAGTCAGGGGTCTGGAAAACAGGCCTTATGAGGAGAGGCTTAGGGAGCTGGGCTTGTTTAGCCTGGAGAAGAGGAGGCTGAGGGGAGACCTTATTGCTGTCTTCAGGTACTTGAAAGGCCATTCTAGGGAGGCGGGTGTTGGCCTCTTCTCCCTTGTGACTAGTGACAAGACTAGAGGGAATGGGCTTAAGTTGTGCCAGGGTAGGTTTAGATTAGATATTAGGAAGAATTTCTTTACTGAAAGAGTGGTTAGATATTGGAATAGGCTGTCCAGGGTGGTGGTGGAGTCACCGTCCCTGGAGGTTTTTAAGAAGAGGATAGATGTGTTTCTTCAGGGGATGATTTAGGGGTAAGAGTAGTGTAGGGCTATCGGTTGGACTAGATGATCTTGAGGGTCCTTTCCAACCGTAATGATTCTGTGATTCTGTGAAAAACCCCCACCCTACAACACAACCCAAACCAACTCCCGAACAGTCATACCTGGTACTAGAAATTTATTAATTACAGAAAATAGATTGAGTTCCTTGCAGATAGATGCTGCTGAAATTCTAATGGCAAAGTCTAGGATTAATATATTAAAGATTTGAACAGTGCTAGAACAAGAGGGAGGTGAACAATCTATTGCTGGTGGAACCACTTACTTGCTAAGATGTATCATAGGAAAAGCAGACGAGTGAAGTACTTGCCTAGTGAGGTTGCTTTTTAATTTCCAAGTTCCTGTCAATCACTGTTCCTCTCTTATAGAATCATACAATCAATGGTTGGAAACAACCTCTGAGATCATCTAGTCTAACCATCCACTCAGCACTATCATGCTCACCACTAAACCATGCCCCCCAGAACCACATCTACATTTTTTTAAACGCTTCTAGTAATGGTGATTCTGTCACCTCTCTGGATAGCCCATTCCAATGTCTGATAACCCTCATGTTAAAGAATTTCTTCCTAATATCCAATCTAAACCTACCCTGGTGCAACTTGAAGCTATTTCCTCTTGTGTTATCATTTGTTGCTTCGGAGCACAGGTCAAGCCCCACCTCACTTCAACCTCTTCTCCAGACTAAACAACCCCAGTTCCCTTAGCCACTTCTCACGAGACTTGTGCTCTAGACCCTTCACCAGCTTCACTGCCTTTCTTTGGACATGCTCCAGTGGCTAAATGTCCTACTTGTAGTGAGGGGCCCAAAACTGAACACGGTATTTGAGATGCAGTCTCACCTGCTGGCCACACTATTGCTGTTACAATCCAGGATGCTGTTGGTCTTCTTGGCCACCTGGGCAGACTACTAGCTCATGTTCAGCCAGCTGTTGACCAAACCCCTCAGGTCCTTTTCTGCCGAGCAACTATCTAGCCATTCTGCCCCATGCCTGTAGCACTGTTTTGGCCAAAGTGCAGGACCTGGCATTTGACCTTATTGAACCTCAGCCCACTGACCTCACGCCATATATCCTGTCTGCCCATATCCCTGTGTAGAGCCTTCAACCCTCAGGCAGATCAACTTTTCCATCCAACTTGATGTCAAATATCTGGGTCACCATTGTTTAAAGGTAATTGAGCAGATGGTCAAAGAACTATGTGTACGGAATGGGACACAACAGAAGAAGGTGGAACACATCTGAAATTCTTGGTCCAACTGGAGGTCTGAGCTACCTGAAAATCAAATTACACGTGTTCTACAGTTTATTTTTAATTGTAACTACAGTCTAAGAATTTTCTAATAAAGTGTTTGAATATACATTTGCTTTAAGAAGAACAGGTTTTCCTTCTCACAGAAGTCCCTCGGGAAAGATTCAATTTCTCTTTAAGCCTAGAAGCAGGAAAGATAGAAAGAGAATGTGCACACAGCAAATATCAGGCAGGAGAAGAAAGAAATTCAGTCTCCAGTAATTGTATTTTGCCCATTTATCTTGTACTGTAAACTGTGAACTAAATGAGAATATGCCATGAACTGGAAAAAGGAAAAACAACACAGTCCTGATTAATCTAGTTCATCCAAATTTCTCTCCTTGATCTCATGACATTTCAGAAGATAGTATTCATTATTTGCCAAAGCTAAAAGAATGTCATTCTATCTTCAGTGCTAAAAGAGGAGACGTCCTCCACCGGAAAACAAAGTGACTACAATATCCTTGCACAAAGGCCACGGAAGGCTCTCTTCAGGACTGTTTCTATGACTTTCAAGTAAATCTTGATTTCCCAAATTCATATGTCCTAACCCAAAACCTGGGAACATCTAAATTCACGTCTGAAGTGAATTTAGCAGAAATTCACTGAACTGCAGCAACAGATTTGTGGATTCATCAGCAGTGAAAAAGTTTAGCTACAGACACTCTTCCGTAACCTAGTGGATCCTCCTTTCTTACTATTTTCATATAGTCTAGAAAAATAATATATTCTTACACAGAGAATAACATTCATAAAACTATCAATAAGAATGGTTTATTTAAACGTATAGATTCACAGACCAGCATGATGAATGCCAAGAAGATGGTTCAGGGTATTCAAAGTCCTTGAAGGCTGAACCTCATGCCTGTCTACCTGCTTATTAAAAAAGGTGGTCACCTGGTTCTGGAGGTTCAGGGGTTCTCGTCTTGCATGCCAGATTCAGCTAATCTCAATTTGGCTGAGTTTTCTGCTGAAATTAGAATGATAGAATTGCCAGAGTTGGAAGGGAACTTAAACATCATCTAGTTCCAACTCCCCTGCCTGGCAGGGATATCGTCCTCTAGATCAGGTTGCCCAGAGCCCCATCCAGCCTTGTCTTCAAAGCATCTAGGGATGGGGCTTCCACAGCCTCTCTGGGCAACCTGTTGCAGTGTCTCACCACCCTCATGGTGAAGAGCTTTCTCCTCATGTCTAATCTAAATCTACCCTCCTCTAGCTTGCATCCATTTCCCCTGGTTCTATCACTGTCTGACCTCCTAAAAAGTTCCTCACCAGCTTTCTTGTAGGCCCCCTTCAGATTCTTGAAGGCCACAATAAGGTCTTCTTGGAGCCTTCTCTTCTCCAGACTGAACAATCCCAACTCTCTCAGTCTGTCATCATAGGAGAGGTGCTCCAGTCCTCCGATCATTCTCATGGCTCTTCTCTGGACTCAGTCCAGCACTTCAATACCCCTCTTGTAATAGGGGCTCCAGAACTGGATGCAATATTCCAGGTGGGGTCTCACAAGAACAGAGCAGAGGGGGAGAATCTCTTCCCTTGACCTGCTGGCCACACTCCTCTTGATGCAGCCCAGGATACAGTTGGCCTTCTGGGCTGCAAGCACGCACTGGTGGCCCATGTTGAGCTTCTCATCCACCAACACCCCCAAGTTACTTTCCTCAGGGCTGCTCGCAAGCTAATCTTCACCCAGCGTGTATTGGTGCTTGGGATTGCCCTGACCCAGATGTAGGATCTTGCACTTGGTCCTGTTGAACATCATGAGGTTGGCATGGGCCCACCTCTCCAGCCTGTCCAGGTCCCTCTGGATGGCATCCCTCCCCTCCAGCATATCAACCATTCCACACAGCTTGGTGTTGTTGGCAAACTTGCTGAGGGAGCACTCGATCCCACTGTCCATGCCGCCGATGAAGACTATGAACAAGACTGGTCCCAGTACTGATCCTCGAGGGAGTCCACTCCACGGTGAAGCCGTGTTGATTATAACCAATCACCTCTTAGTTATTCTTCTGCTTCAGCAGTGCCCCCAGCTAACACATTCAGCTAAAAAAATTATATTATTTACTAACCGGCCTGTACTGATTTCTGAAAAAGAAAATAAGAAAATTAGATTAGTACTTATCTAATTTGTCAATGTTTTAGTCTTCCAGCTGTACAGCAGAGAATCTTTCTGCTATCATTTCTACTAGTTCCTCTCAATGATTCCTAAACATAAGCTAATTATCTCTGAATCACCTTTAAACTGCCACCATCTTAAGCCAAAAAAAATCCACCAAAAGACATTGGATTTTGAATTTCACTGGCCCAGGGTAGAATATCACAAAGTCATTATTTTAAATTACTGCTTTCATGTGGTAAATAGAAAAGGCTAAGCAAGGGAAGGGAAGATCCACTTTTTTTGCCAGTTTCCTTTTATTTTTAGAGAAAACCAGTTTAAAAGTACAAGTGTAACTAGACCCAGGCATGTTACAGAAGTTTTAGAGTGTAATATGCAGGCAAAAGTCCAGAGCTTAGAATATATAATCCATGAGGTTTAGATTTTGTAAGCAAATCAGTCCATTGTATCATTAAGGAAGCAGCCATGAAGTCACTGACCAGCTCCTCAGCTAAAGGGTCTTGGCAAAGCTGTTCTGAAGCCCAGGGAAAACTTCAGCCTTGTTTCTGTAGATAGTCTTTTTGTGTGTCTGTATATATGACTTCCTATATCTATCCCTATACATAGAAGTCTGAATGTCTCACATACATCTTGTGCATGTGCACATAAATTCTCACCTATATAAATCACAGAATCACAGAATGTTAGGAGTTGGAAGGGACCTCGAAAGATCATCTAGTCCAACCCCCCTGCCACAGCAGGATACCCTAGACAACGTCACGCAGAAGAAAGGTTTTGAATATCTCCATAGAAGGAGACTCCACAACCTCTCTGGGCAGTCTGTTCCAGAGCTCCGGCACCCTCACTGGGAAAAGAAATTTTTCTTGTATTCACATGGTACCTCCTATGCTTCAGCTTACAACCATTGTCCCTTGTTTTGTCACTGGGCTTCACTAAGAAGAGCCTGACCCCATTACAGGAAAAGCTAGTCACTGCTTCAGCAACTGAAGGTGGCATGTCACTTCTGTGTCTTGCAGAGGTAGTGCTGTGTTTGTAGATTTTATTGGTCTGACAAAGGGACTGAAGTTTTCTGTGTGGGATTGCTACCTCAAATTGTATTTTTAGAAAAAAATTTCGGACACAACATTCAGCAAATAAGATATGGGCAGAAGACTTTTGTCAATCTTGAAAACATGGTTTCCCTTGAAAGGAGGCAGGAGACAGCAATTCAAATGGATGCTAAAACCAAGGATAAGAGAAAATGTTTCAGGTCCCTAAGTATAAAAAGGGGTCAGGTGACCCTGCTTTTCTTAGGGTGTTGTAAAGATTCATTAAAGTTTGTAACATGTTCAGACAAGTGAGAAGAACTGCAGAAGAGTTGAGTGGAAAATGAATTATTCTGTCTTTAGAGTCATGCCTGAGCAGTGTGAAGTAAATAAGGCCTGGGGCCAAACACCAAGCAATGAGGATAAAAGAACATATTGAATAGCTGCTCATTAAGTGAGCACCATCCATCGTGTGCCCTGCTGAAGCAGGTGTCCTGGGGAAAAGTAATAGTATGCAACCTTGTAATTAAAACTGTATCATAATGCATATTCACCAGGAGGCAAAATTAAGGATGCTCTGAGAAATTCAGTCTGACATTGTCTAACTTTTCAATGCTGGACTTTACAACTTTCACGTTCTTTTGCTACATATATATATTTTTTTCTTTTTTTTTTAAACTTTTATGTATTTCAAGAGGTGAAGACATATGCTAGGACATAGCAGAATATAGTCTTTCTGATGGCACATTCAAACAAGAATAAGAATGACTTCAAGCCAATGGACTGAAACTAAACTCACTACATGTGTCTGAGGAGCCCAGAGGAAATGCTGAAAGAAGGAAAGTAGTAGGACTGAAACTCTGTAAGCAATGTAAAGGAGTTCTGAGGGCCAAGGATCAACAGCCTGTGTATTGTGGATGTTGTCTACCTTGACTTTAGCAAGGCGTTTGACACAGTTTCCCACAGCATTCTCCTTGAGAAGCTGGCTGCTCGTGGCTTGGATGAGCACACCCTTGGCTGGATCAAAAAGTGGTTGGATGGCTGAGTCCAGAGGGTTGTGCTCAATGGAGTCAAGTCTGGTTGGCGGCCGGTCACGAGTGGTGTCCCTCAGGGGTCAGTGTTGGGGCCTCTCCTGTTCAATATCTTTATTGATGACTTGGATGAGGGGATAGAGTGCACCCTTAGTAAGTTTGCAGATGACACTAAGCTGGGTGGGAGTGTCGATCTGCTTGAGGGTAGGCNCAGTTTAGGAAGGACATTGAGCTACTAGAGAGGGTGCAGAGAAGGGCAACTAAGCTAGTCAGGGGTCTGGAAAACAGGCCTTATGAGGAGAGGCTTAGGGAGCTGGGCTTGTTTAGCCTGGAGAAGAGGAGGCTGAGGGGAGACCTTATTGCTGTCTTCAGGTACTTGAAAGGCCATTCTAGGGAGGCGGGTGTTAGCCTCTTCTCCCTTGTGACTAGTGACAGGACTAGAGGGAATGAGCTTAAGTTGTGCCAGGGTAGGTTTAGATTAGATATTAGGAAGAATTTCTTTACTGAAAGAGTGGTTAGATATTGGAATAGGCTGCCCAGGGAGGTGGTGGAGTCACCGTCCCTGGAGGTTTTTAAGAAGAGGATAGATGTGTTTCTTCAGGGGATGATTTAGGGGTAAGAGTAGTGTAGGGCTATCGGTTGGACTAGATGATCTTGAGGGTCCTTTCCAATTGTAATGATTCTGTGATTCTGTGATTCTGTGAAATGAAAGTTTAACCCTTTGTTGAGCTCTCTATATTCTGGCTGAGCAAAGGATGTTCCAGTACCTCTGTGCCCATGCTCAGGCAGGGCTGAAAACCTCAGCCAGGACTGTTCCCTGACCATGCTGGAAGGGACATGACCCAGCCACAAGACCTGGACCTACCAGGGACATGACCCTTATGCAACCATCCTGCAAGAATGAGGATCAAGGAAATCTGGTTTTAACCAAAGGCTACATTCAGCATCCTCAGCCCTATGGGTCTGTGCTCTGTTTTCTGCACATCAGATTTTGCAGACAAAACTATTCACTTAATCATGAGCTTCTGCTCATGGGATTTGTCTGGATGCTGAACTTAAAATGGCAATGCATGTTTGGTTTGTTGGGGTTTTTATTTGGCAGTGGCATCAAACTGGGAACATTCTGTATTTCAAGAGGAGGAATCTGTTGCTTGCAACTCGCTCAGAGAAAATGTCTGCCTAGGAACTCCCTGGCAGGGCACAGAGTCTAATTTATCCTGAACTGTCTGTCTCTAACCCACCCTGGGCTTTCTTCTAATTCTACTTTTCTCAGCTCTAGACCCAGCTAAGGAATCCCTTGTTTCCCAGTTTCTAGACTGACACATCATTCTTTAGTAGTATGTTTTTTATATACACCACATATTTTATAGATTAACTGTTTCAGGAATATTTTGAATTATTGCTTTTAAAAACACTGTTTTCCCATCTACTTATTATAAAGCAAGAGAAGTTTTAATACTCCAAATGTTATTTTACAGGCCTTGCAGGAAAACTTATAGAAGTTACCAGAATGATTTTTTCTGAATAATAATTCAATAAATTTAACTTCTAATATCTGATTTTAATGTTCATTCAACTCCTTTCAAAGTCTCCCCTTCCTTAAAACATTGCCTGTGATTAAATCTCAAAAGCTTTTGACTTTCGGCCTTTAAAACATTTATAGTTTTTAACAAAATATTGCACATGTTGAGGCTTAAGGCTAGTACAGTGCAAAGGTAAAATCATGAATTCAAGAAATAAGGAAGGAAACAGTGTTGTGCTGTTTTTCCTTCAGACAAGTATTTGTGATCAGCAAAAATAATGAAGATGAGTTTTGAGCATATGCCTTCTGCTTGGTTTACATGGTGGCTAACAACATGTAAGATGCAAGGAAAGCTTTCCCTGTAGCAGAGAGGGTCATAAGTGCACGGCATGTTACAAGGACATCTCGCTTAACAAAGATTTGCTGGTCTAGTACAGGATGAGCTCATGCCACAGACTTCCTTCCAGTGTGAACCACTCCAGAAATCTTGGTCCCTTCCTGTTCTTTCTGTTTGCATAAAACTTGAGGGATTTTTTAATTTTGTTTTTAATTTTTTCTTGTCTATGCTATGGAAGACAGAAGCTCTTTGTTGTCTCTTGTGCAAATGTGCCATGCACCAGAGTAACGTCTAGGTTTAGAAGTTAAACCTGTATATATAGAGAAAAGGTGAATTTCTGTTCTTGTACAAGTATCACAGGTCAGGCTGTACCATGCACATGCATGACATTTTTGTGATTTTTAGTACCAAATTCCACTCAGAACACATTGAGTATCCAGTGTAACACAGCGTCTACATCCATGCTTAATGATAAGCATTTATCTGAAGCGCATCCTTAGTCAGCAAAGGATTCAAAACCCTTATGAGCCTCAAGGACTTGCAATTACTTTTCAGACTGAAGAATAATACACCAGTGTAGGAAAAAAAGACCTTGAAAAACAGCAATGTGACAAATGAAATCAGAAACGAGACTGAAAGGTGTATTTTTAAATATGAACAATAATAAAAAGTTGTGCATAGTATATAAGAACAATTGTCTCAGCACTGAATACTTAGTTAATATATTTTTCTAACATGTTAATAACACCCTTGTCATCTGGACAAGACATCCTACAGCTCTATATTGATATTTTAGCTCCAGGCAACTGGGCCATATGGAACAGAAGTCTGAAGCATGCTGTGGGTGCTGTACGCCAAATTGTCCCCACCAGGATGTTCATCTACAGAGCCAGAAAAGATCTTCACTAATGTGGACTTAGCATTTTCCCAATGGTAATGAAGATACACAGTTTGGTGTCAGCAAATGCAGTAAGTGTGGAACACATCCTAAAGAATTTTTGAACATTCTGAAGGTTAATCATTTCACTGTGTTCAAGGGAAAAAGAAAGAAGAAATATCACAGATGATTTTCACTCACAGTCCATCCTGTTGCAGGGTACAAAGTGAAGCTCCTTGTTCAGAATTACAACATTTTAGTTTATGTATTGGACACCTCAGTCAAACGTGTTATATATTTATTTATACAAATGTGGATCTGTGGACTTTATAGTATGAGAAGATGAAAAGCAGAGCAACATCTGAATCAGATCCTAGCTATTCTGAGTATGTAAAATAATGTTTTGTGTATTAAAAGAAATCTGAATATTAGAAATAAAATTACCAAAATGACAAAAACCCCCTTCACTAGCTGATGAACAGTTATTTCATCTTTCAGTTAATTTGTCTCTCTTAAATGAGAAATAAGTTAGTTTATAAATCAATTTTTGCTTTGAAAAAAATGGAAATAATTAAATCATAGGTCCTAAACCAATGGAAAAAGTTAATAGGAATTTTAATGAAAGTACAAAATACATAGGGTTTGAACTCAATATCCTTGAAATATAAGGCATCTATCCCCCAGGCTAAACAGCTTTTGGTACCATCTATGAACAAGATGCACAATTTTCACAGGCTCTCCTGAAAAGCAGAGTTATTATCATACATTAGATTTTGCTTCTTGATTAAAAAATCATATTAATTAAATGCAATTAAATTAAATTAAATTAAATTAAGAGTTGAAGATGCAGCAATCCATTTATTATTATTTTCTCACAGTGTGGGCCACATTCTAATAAAGCAATCGCTCTCCTTCCCAGCCTCCCTGTCAGAGTTAACAACTTCCTCGGAGCACTTGCAGTAGCTAAATGCACAGAATAAACATGTTCTAGAAGTATTTACAGTTCTTAGTTCTCTTCAGTGAGATTTTTCTTACATCAATAAAACTGATTGTGTGGCCTCCTCTTCATCTTGAGGCTGATCTATTCCTCTGAATTGTTTTTCCTTTATCTTACCATCTCTGAATTGTCATTTCTTAGTCTCATGGGGTCACATCTCCTTGCATTGTACCAGTTTATTACACTGTATCCACTCAAGAATTCCTGGAAAGGACACTCTAGAATTCTTGCAAAGAATAGACATGTCTGCTGACAGCTACTCTTAACTGAGTCTGTGTTGTACAATCATTGACATTGTACATCTCAATAATCCTTGAGAAGGGAGAAGAATAGGAGAAGAGAACATATTCCTCAAAACAAGAACACATGAATATTTTTTCGGTCTTGAAGGCAGGACCAGTCAACAAAAAGGCACTTTCATTTTCATGTACAAAATCCTTAGGGAACTTTAATCAAGTCACTTAAATACTAGAGCTTTAGGATATGTCCATTTGGTTAGAGAGGAGAAGCTTCCATGCTGGTAGGGTATGTTGGCCGAGAGGAAATTGCAAAAGGTAGGGGGCTGACTGCTCCTGCAAAGAATTTACTGTGTCAGGCCTTTCTGCCCTGCTCTACGTAGGCTGGCAGTGGACTGGTAATATGAAATGTGTGGGCTGTCCTGCTAAACTGGAGCTGAAGAAACATGTTGGGTGCCCTGAAACAACACAAAAAAAGGTAAGCCACTTTGCCCAGCAGTATGGAAGCGGGTAATGAAGTCCCAGACGGCTGAAGAACTGATAGGAGTAAGGAGTCTGGGGCAGGAGAAAAGACCCATACCAAACAAACTCTTTCTTGCCAGATAAGTCTCAGTGCTGTCCCATTTGCAAACCTGTGATCTTGCTAAACTGAACATGTTCTCCATGGATTTTTACCTTCCTGAAAATATGAGAAAAAAAAAATCATGTATTATTTGCAGTTCTTTGCGAGTGGGCAATCCTCATGTGGAACAGCTATTGAGAACCTGAGCAGCTGCCCCTAAAAAACTAAAACCAGGGTCTTCATTCATGAACATACAGACATGCCACAAAATTACCAGAGTCAGTTTTTAATGTGCATATAATAGAATGTCAAATTTTTTTATGCTGTTGTGCTCTCCTTCCCTTCACTAAGCTGGCACTGCCATGCCCTTTTTCAGAAACGCTCTGAAATACTCTTGGGAGCCTTCCCACACCTCCACACTTCCACCATCTATAAGAAACTTCTTCCTATGTCATCTGTCTCATCTGTTTTCTATCCCACTTGAATTCACTTCTGGCAACAAGTCCTCTCCCTTGTCCTCCTTAATGCCTTTTCCTTTCTATCAACAATATAGTTTTGTATGGTAACGTTGTTACTTAGTGTTGTCTCAGGTTCCTATTCCAGCTTATACTGAAGTAGCTTGTTGCATTGTATTTGCCACCAAATCTTTATACATTATGTTTTTATCTCATATGGCAGATTTGTTTCAAGAATGTTATGAAAATGAGTCTGTTCATGATTACATACTGCTGATTCAAGACACAATTTTGTTTTCCTTTTGGAAAATCATGTTGACTAAATGTCTTTCTTTTTGATTTCTCTGGACAGCGTCTGCATTGTGGTCCCTTATGACAGTTTGTTTCAGAAACAGATTAAACTATGCTGCAAAATAATCTCTTTATACTATCCAATTCACAGCAAATGCTAACAGGGACTGTACTGAAAGGAAGAGACATCCTGTAAATAGAGTGAGTCTATAACAGTGTTTCCTTCAATATTTTTATAGTCACAAACACGGACTTAGAATTAATTCTGCACCCCATAGCCAAATCCTACTCAACTCAACTTTGCTATTACTCACGGACACCCCAGTCTGTAAGTGAGAGTAGGAACCATGCAGAAAGGCCAGGCCATTGCTTTACAGGCAGATGGATATATATGTTTACAGACATCCTGTCCACTTCAGTCTTGCACTACAAAGACAGTTTCTAAACCAAAGTGAACAGTAGCGAGGAGCTTCATCACAATCAGCTCCTCAGTCTTTGATAGTTCACTTACATTGAACACTGATGATTAAGACCGGCCTTTTACTCATTATCACATTTAAAAATAGTTTTAAGTGTATTTTGAAGGTTTATTTGTAACATGTTCACACATGAATTAAGAAAAAAAACCAACCCACTTGCCAGATGTCTATTAGTTTTCAAAACCCCTAACCAAGCCAATCTCCTGAGTCTAAGAAATTCAGGAAAATTGCACTTTAAAATAGACCACTCATGAAAATATAATTAAAGTGGTTAGCAGTTTTCACTACAGGAGCACCGTCTGCTCTCTGAAACACTAGCCATCACTCCATTCATGTGAAATTGGATCAAATCTGCCATAGAACTGATCCTTAGTGGTAGTTCTTGGGTGCATGAAAACATGCTGTACTCTGTGTCCATCTATTAGACCTTTTCATTCCTGTTGTTCAAGAATCTAGCAAGTACTTTCAAAGCAGAGGGGTTTGCACCCTAGAGGGCTTCCTAAGAACCCCTGTTTAACCCCCCTAAGAAGCCTGTTTGTTTCTTTGTTTTTCTAATAAAGATGTCAGAAGGACTTGTGGTGCACCCCTAAAGCTGTAATATGCAATACCTAAAAATGGTTCACTATATAAAAAAATAGGTAAATGTAGAATCCACTCAGGAATATATCACATCTTCCCTCAATAAAGACAGTGGGATATTGGGGAAAGCAGGAGAGGAGGGTGGATTTAAAGGAAAGATTGGTTTTCTCCAGGGATACCTTTTTTTAATTTCTAAAGTTTTGCTCTGGAGCTTTGCTTATCAGCTTGCTTAAACAGTGTGTATATGTGGTTCAAAACAATAACTGTTTAAACATATGAAAGGCTATGTATGATTTCACTGAAATGCTTTCATATTGTTTTCTTAAACCAAAGAATTCTTCATTCACATTTTAAAGTATTAAATAGAAAGATGGCCTGGTTTGTATTAGCTAGCCAATGAACCAGGGAACCAGCTGCAGATTAATTTTCTGTCTGATTTCCCTGATGGATACTTTCAGGATGCCATGGTCAGGAGCTAGTAAAACAACACCTGGGAAGAGGTCAGAAATAATGCTATCAGAGAACAGAATGCCGTCAGACAGGCACATAAAATAAAATGTAATAAAATAAAATAACCCAAACAGATAAGGAATGTGGGGCCAGGGCCAACACTCACATAAGAATTTTAGCTTCTCTTATTTAAATCTTCTTTAATCCTTCATCTACAATTAATAAGATTTGCTATTTAAAAAAGTTCAGAGACTTCTACATTTATTGCTAAAACATAAAAGTAAAATTCTCTCCTTTCATCATCTAAAATACACATAAAACGTTACGAATCAAAAGTTTCTTTCAAACACCTCTGAGGATGACAAGTTAAAAAAATGCCAAAAATGAACAGTTTATTGTTGAAATCCCACCACAGAGTAATGAAGATATAAGCTTAGATGATACCCAGTAGTATATTGAGCTGGCATCAAAGAGAGTGAGCATTCCATCTATTTTGGAAAATAATTTTTCATTTAAAATAAAAGGTAATCCATCAAAGGTGCAAAGATTATCTTTTTCACACCTAACAGTGTCAGACAGACTGGATATGTGGAAGGACAGAAACAATATGTGCAGGGAGACAATTCCAAATTAATGTTAAATGTGGATTCTTGTAACAGCAATGACAATATTAAGAATGTAAAAAAAAAGAATTCTACATACACATATTTTGTGGGTTTTTCAGACCCAGATGATGTATCTGCACATGCAACTCACTTTTTTTAGCCCTAGATTGCTAAACAAAGTCCTGTTTAATATGTAGACGTAAACCTGATGTGGTATGTAAGGCAGGTGAGAGCCTGTGTGCCTTCCCTTTATTAGTGTAACACAGCCCCATGCTGGTCCCAGCCTGAGCACTGGGAGCTGTGGGAATGCAGCCAGACCCAGCAGAAAACCATTGCATACTCTGGTTTTCTTCCATTCCAGTTGTGGTGATGCACCGTGGGACAAACCCTGCTTGGATATCCCTGGCTACCCAAGACCTTTGGCCAAGGATTTAGTGCCACTCTGCCCTTGGGTGGGAATGCACCAGTGGAGTGAGTAGGGGGCATGAAGACACAGGCACCCCTGAGGGGCACAGAGTCTGTTCTGCTTACCAGCCTGCCTGGGACCCTGTAATACTGGAGAGAAGTAGACCAGGAAAGAGCCAAAAGGGCTACAAAATGGGGTCTTCCTTCTGACTAAAGCCAGAGGCTAGTGAGAGGACATTAGTGTGCTGCAGGCACCATGCACCAGCTCCAGAGCTGCACTGCCAGAGGAAAAAAGATCTTTCTCTTTCTTCTCCACGTATTTGCTTTTGACCTGATTATTTTTTCATCTACCTCTTCACATTTGTATGTTTTATTTTGTAGTAAGAATTTCTGGAGAGAATGCATAAAAAAATGCTGTTGAAACTGCTGAAAAACAAGAATAGATATAAAAGAGACCCTTTCCTATCTCTGTTTCAGAACCAGAAAAGAACATCTTTATCTAAAAGTTTGTCCTTTTTAACCATCATACAGGACATTTCTTCTAAACTTGTTGGTTGCTGTCACTATGACCTACAGTAAGCAGTGGTGTTGTCTTGAGAGATTTAGAACATGTTCTAACATGAAAGGAGACATCATTGCTGCCTGACATTTCTATTGTTCTTATTGTATAAAGAGAGATAGATATATGCACTCAAGAAAATAAATTAATCTATTCTGGATCAGTCCACTTAGTCAAACACTTCCCTGACTCTCTTCAGCAGTGTGACTGAATTTGAATTGGGAAGTTTCTGCATTTTGGGGAGGTTTTCTCCTGCTTTTCTTTGAAAGTAGATGACACCCTACCTGGTTACAAACAATCAGCCTTCTTGGTGCCTGTCTCTGCTTCTTAGTTTCCAGTTTCATCCTCCCAATGTGCAGAATCAAAATGAGTTAGAGGTAGGGACCGGGTGGGGAAACTCACTCTTGCTGAATACCACTTGCACAGAGAAGGACTGCAGCCAGGATCCTTGGCCCAAGACCATTAAACAAGCTAAGGACACTTTAGTGGTGACATTGCACCAGCAAGCTGTTGTTTTTCAGGTTGGAAACCTGAAGAAGCATCTTTTGTTTCTATCACTGCATCACAGAAGTATATCTCTTTTAAATGATGTACTTCAGTATGCAAGGACAAAGATTAAAACACTGTGAATGTGTATATTTTATTTTGGATATACATGCCAAAACTCTCAACAGTGAATTGTTTCTGGTTGTTCAGTTTAATGGCATTTAAATAGATCTGATTTGAACAGTTAGCTTTCTGACGTGTTCTAATTTGATCTCTCCTCTTGAGCTAGCAGAGTTAGCTTGCATTTCTCAAGTGAGCAGTTCAAAAAATTACTACTATTTCAGGTAAAGTATGTAAAAAATACATTATTCACATCTCCAAGACCACAAATGCCATATTACTTCAACACACAAAAATCTCTAAAATCCAAATTTCAAATGGTAAAAATTATCTTGTTTGTCAGTTGTCCTACCAGAAATTAAGTTGCAATCATGTCCAAAAGAAACAGTTGAAAACCACTCTGCGATAAATCACACAGATACCTTGAACTAAACCGCTGAGGTTAAGAATAATAAGAAAAGTTTTTTACAATATATTAATAGCAAAAGGAGGCCATATGAAACCCTCCATCCCCTAATGGATGCGCGAGGGGAGTTAGTGACAAAGGATGAGGATAAGGCTGAGGTGCTTAATGCATTCTTTGCCTCAGTCTTTAATAATAAGGCTGTTGTTTCAAAGGATATTCATTCCCCTAATCTGGGGAATATGGTTAGGGAAAGGTGTGACTCCCCCCTAGTCCAAGAGGAGATGGTCAGTGACCTGCTGCATCACTTGGATGAGCACAAACCCATGGGGCCAGATGGGCTGCACCCAAGGATGCTGAAAGAGCTGGCGGAGGTGCTCACTGAGCCACTTTGCCTCATTTTTCAAAAGTCCTGGCTGACTGGGGAGGT
>VWZX01001531.1:0-21092 GCA_013399015.1 Galbula dea | reverse complement strand
CGTAACAACCCCCAGCAGCGCTACCGGCTCAGGAAGGTGTGGCTGGAGAGCTCCCCAGCAGAGGGGAGCACCTGGGGGTGCTGATTGACGGCCGGCTGAACATGAGTCAGCAGTGTGCCCAGGTGGCTAAGAAGGCCAATGGCATCCTGGCTTGCATCAGGAATAGTGTGACCAGTAGGAGCAGGGAGGTGATCTTGCCACTGTACATGGCACTGGTGAGGCCACACCTCGAGTACTGTGTGCAGTTTTGGGCACCGCAGTTTAGGAAGGACATTGAGGTACTAGAGAGGGTGCAGAGAAGGGCAACTAAGCTAGTCAGGGGTCTGGAAAACAGGCCTTATGAGGAGAGGCTTAGGGAGCTGGGCTTGTTTAGCCTGGAGAAGAGGAGGCTGAGGGGAGACCTTATTGCTGTCTTCAGGTACTTGAAAGGCCATTCTAGGGAGGCGGGTGTTGGCCTCTTCTCCTTTGTGACTGGTGACAGGACTAGAGGGAATGGGCTTAAGCTGAGCCAGGGTAGGTTTAGATTAGATATTAGGAAGAATTTCTTTACTGAAAGAGTGGTTAGATACTGGAATAGGCTGTCCAGGGTGGTGGTGGAGTCACCGTCCCTGGAGGTTTTTAAGAAGAGGATAGATGTGTTTCTTCAGGGGATAATTTAGGGGTAAGAGTAGTGTAGGGCTATCGGTTGGACTAGATGATCTTGAGGTTCCTTTCCAACCATAATGATTCTGTGATTCTGTGACATTTAAAACACTCAGGTTGCTGTGAAGCAATATAAACACACTGGAGGGAAGTTTCATACCATAACCCCCCCCCATATTAATTACACAATAAACATAATTCAGATCAACAAGGAGAATGGCAAATTCAGTAGGAGAATGGCAATTTCAGTAAGAAAAGCCTATCAATTTCCTCCCTTACCTGATACACGTACAGATGTACATCCAAAGGAAAGTAACATTCCACAGCTTTCATTAAAATATCTATTTAATAACTCTACATGGCTGTAATGATGCTTTGAGATTTTTGAAAGAATAAAAAGTAATTTCCAAATGCATTTCAAGGAGTAAGGGCTACTAGCATATTCCCTGCCAAAACAAGTTAAATTACCACGACACTTTTCTATGCATGTTCAAAAGCAAAATGGAGATGAATATGAAACACCAAGTCTAAGATCTATTTTTCAAAGTCTTGAAGCCAGACATGAAAGTGAAATATTTCTTAGTCTCCCTAACTATAGATCCACTGCATTAATGCAAGACAACGACTAGAAGCTATACCAAAGCATTTAAAGGCTAAAAACCAAGCAATCTGATTTTCTCAAGGAAGGCATAATAAATTAGCTATAGAAGAAACAAAAGTGTTCAGAATTCTAAGGCAAGTAAAAAACTGCCTGTTAGACACTGAGGAATACCTAAGTGTGAAATTTCAAAACCTGAAACATCTAATTTAATTCTATTTTTAAGATGCCTGTTCCTCCTAGGAATATGAAATGAGTTACACGAACAATAACCTGAAAAACCTCAAGAAGATGCAGAGACAGATGGAAATGTAAACAAGTTTGAAGGATCTCTGCCAAAAGTCTGCTCTAATCCACTGTCCAATCATTAAAGAATAAACACCACACAAACCCCTTTGTTTTGAGTGAATTACAACCTGGAATTACTTGGCAAATACACAATGCAGAACATAATGGAAATAAAGTAATAGAATCTAGCATACAGGGACATATTTGCAAGTCATCTCCTTCTGTGCAAGATCACAAAAAGGTAAAATATGCCTTTAGGGCTCTGTTGGCTAAGGGTATAGAAACCAAACTTCAAACTTTTTGCTCAATGGCCCTGGTAACAGCAGGTTGGAGGTACTGCAAGCAGCAGGATCCATGGGAAATTGGACTGTCTTACAGAAGTTTCCTTGGAGCTGCCCTTGGGACTTGACTTTCTGTCCAAGCTGGCAGTAAGCCTCCTGGGGCAGCTGTCCTGCAGGATAGCCAGCTGTCCAAAAGGAACATGAGGAGCAACTCATTGCAGCTGCAGGTGCAGAAGACATAAGGCTGCCATCCTTGTAGCTGCTTCTCAAATGTTGCATCTTCATAAGATATGAAATAAAGAGACTAATTCTTCCCCAGCAGTAGCCTCCTGGTAGTTTAGCTGGCCAATTTCCCTGCTGTGGTTTACATCTCTCTCACAGTAAAATACCTCTTGTATAAGGAAGAGAAAATATCCTCAGCAATTTCCTATTCACTCCACTCCTCTATGACAGCATGCTTCTTAAATTAAGACTTATCATCAGAGGAGGTGCCTAGAATGGAGATTGTACTTCATAAAAATGAGCTGTAGATATCTACAGTGCAGAGAACTAGACTTTCAATGAAGTCATCACTATTCAGCTCCTCTCTAACTAATTTGGTCCTCCCACCAGTCTCCTTCATTTGGTGCTGTCAGCAACACCTACCAAGGAGCTGTCTGGCCAGACAGGAAAAGGACACATTGATTTTAATAACATTAGTCATTAGCTAATAAGATTAAGTTTGATCAGCAAAGAAATTCTAGTCCTATTTCTCTTATAGATTAGACTGACTAGATTCATATAGGTAAAATCCTTTCACTTTCAAATTCCCAATATCTGAAACAATATCCCAAACATTCCCCATCTACATATTGTAGCAACTATGAAAGAACGATTTTTTCTTTGACAAAAATGATAGACACAGAAACAGGACAATATGTTCCCCTCATTGATGGCAGCATAGATTGGAAGTAATTCTATTATGGTCAGTTTGGACCTGTCAGACATAGCAAATCCATATTTCCTAGGGACATAAGAGAGCAGGAGTTGGAGGTAGGAATTTGGTAGGACAGTAGTCAATAGTCAGCAATTGTATTAAGAAAATATGGGAGTGTATAAAGATTTTACTATCTTTATATATACTTGGCTATAGTCAATATATATCTGAGCAAGGAAATAGGTTCTCTTATTCATCTGTTGTAGAAGTCTGTTAAGGATGCATTAATATAGACCTGTTTTCTTTATTTAGATTCATCCCTGTTTTTTCTCTTTTTCCCAAGTAACTTCACCTTCAAATTATGTAAATGTTAGAGTCTTCTTTCTGTAATTGGTTGCACTTACATACACTTTCTTTGTTTCACCAAAAATGTAGTTAACTGCAGCTGAAATGGTTCCTTCCCACCATTTTGCCCCTAACCTTTTGTAGGTTACCAAGTAGGTAACTTTATGTGAAAAGCTGCTGCCCATGCTTTTTGATGCAATGTCAGTCATACCTTTATTTACCAGTTGTGTGCATAGTCCCATCCTTAGCTCATTGGCAGGGAAGAGGCAGATGCGAAGGGGTCTCTGGAGGACATCAGTATGAAAAAGGGTGATTAGTGAAGCAGCTAGCAATGTTCTTCAGAGACTCAATTTCCAAGGTCTATTCATCTTCCATGAAAGAAATAAGCCAAGATGTCTAAAATGTCCTCCTTCCCACACACATATCCCAAAAGTAGCTGCTGGAGTGGCTGATCCAAAGGGATGGTA
Organism: Galbula dea; assembly: GCA_013399015.1. Taxonomy (NCBI): domain Eukaryota; kingdom Metazoa; phylum Chordata; class Aves; order Piciformes; family Galbulidae; genus Galbula; species Galbula dea. Next base: position 17,555 of record VWZX01001531.1, on the reverse strand, counting down.
TTCAGACACCTTGCACAGGCAAGACATGGTGCAAGGCAAATCAGATCAGATATACAGTCCTGCTCCATTCCCTCACACCTCTTTTGTCAATCCTCATCCCATATCCCTTTTCCTGCCTCTCAGAAAGTTTGCCCCTTCCTTTGCTATTTCTGTAAAAGCAAAACTTTTACAGAGTTCAGGGATTGTTTTGTGTGACTTCTTTGCACATCATAATTGGAAGATGTGTTAAATCAGCTGTTAGCTGTAGTAGTTGAAAACGGTTGCTGGGGCCCTTGAGGTGAGGAGTCCCACAGCTGGAACCACCAACAGCCTTGGAGCTGGAAGCAGAACCTGGGAAGAGCCAGGAAAGCAGGCAAGGAAGGGGTCTGAAAGTGGAGAGGAAGGCTTGGCAGGAGATTTAGAGAACCTTGCATGGGGACCGGTACAGCTGCCCTTCTTGCCAGATAAAAACAAAGACATAATCATACCCATTAGTTTTGCTGCAGAGTAGAAATGAGTGAACTTCTAACAGTTTGAAGGTTGTTTCAGTATATGATCCAGGTGATTAGCTAAGCCCTTTGGGTCTGCAAGACCAACTTAAAATCTCATGTAAAGAAGCTTAATTGTGTGTTGTGTGGTGAATGTTTTACTCCCTCTTCTCAGACTGTGCAAAAGGTTTAAAAAGGCAATGACAATTTGAAGAATTCATAGAACTGGACTTTTCAAAAATGAGAAAGACTTCATTTTTCACCTCAGATAAGAGCTTATAACTTTTCTTATTTCATCAGTCTCACTGGGCATCCACACACATAGATAAGTGCAGTATTTGCTGAGATTTACAGGCTCTCATTTGAAGTGGTAATATTATAGCACTTGGTATATGTCTCCATGTATTAAGGAAAATGGATTTGCAACATTTCTCCCTATGTTCAGCTGGTGCAATCTAGTATCTATCACCCCTTTTTCTCACCCCCAGACACCCAATCTCACGGGTATTGATAAAAATATTAAGATGAGATCAGCCTCTTATTTGTTACCCAAGAAACAATTCTGATTTCCTAATTCTTAAAGCTTTCATTCTGCATGAATTAGTTGTTGACAGTGACCTTTCCTTCATATATATTTTGTCTGAGGAAAATTTGCACACAAGGAATCTGTAGCTCACTTATATTTTCACCCAAATCACTACTACACAGGCTTGTCTGCCTAGCTGCACATACTTTACCCAAATAGTCAAAACCTCTTTACTCCACAGTCTGCTGAATTTCCCCCAGGTTGCTCTCTACAGAACTGCAGTGATGAATACAACCTGCGAACTTTAGCAGCTTACCTTGTTGTCTGGCTGTCAGCCCTGTGCATGCAGATGCTTCTACTTTTCTTTCAACCTTCCCAAACTGTGTGACCCTGTCAGTGAAATTGACTGGAGTCTACACTGGCACCAGGTTTATATATACGGGGAATTATTTCCACAACCTAGTGGAGCAGAGGTTGTGCAAAATTACTTGGTTCTTAAGGTGTTGCAGATTTCACAGGCACCAGTATGCTAAAATGAGAGATGCTCTGTCATTCACTTTACAAGCCTCATTGGTAAAGTCTTATGAGACAGTAGTTTCCCTGCTTTTAATTGATACATTCCTGGGACTCATGAGGAATAGATGCAGTACTCCCACCTGCTGTGGAAGCACATGGTGGGGAGCCCAGTGAACCCTTTGGTGCAGCTGGGTGAAGGGTTGCACATTGCTTAGGTAGCCCTGAAACATATACTCAGCTAAGTCTATCTTTTATAGCATGTGTCATCACCACAGGAAATTTCCCCACCCCTTCCTAAATTGTATCTCCAGCACTAGGTTGGGAATTAGCCCTAGCAGGGCAGTGTCCAACAGCTATCCCAAGGAGAGATCTTGCTTGGTCTCGCACTGAAGTGACAGGGACAAGGCTTGACCAAGACAAAGTCCCCCCACTTGGTGCAGAAATCATACAATTAAGCCTAGAAATTCTGTCTGTGGAGAGAAACTCTTAGCCTGCAAAGCTGGAGAGCTTCTCTGACAGGTGAATTTTATTTTTAAGTTAAGACCAGAAGCGTGTTCTCCCGTCGGGGAGGTGACTTGGTGAATCCCATTAACTGCTCATCTCTCCCGGCTATCTGCAGGTACTATCAATACACCTTCCACAGCCTCTCCTGGGATAGCTGAGACACTTGGCAATTAATTTGCAGGATCTCAAGCAGAAAATTATCTCTCTGTAGAACGAGCAAACCCTGACTGGTCTCCATTTTAAGACAGATAGTACAGAAATGGCTGCTATTCCCATGAAGTCTTGAGCATGCATCTCCCTCTCTCACTTATCCCCTTTTACTCCTTTTGGGAGTGATGAAGGACAGTGCTGTTGTACAGAAAAATGACAGCCTGAGCATAGCCAGAGCTGCACCCAAAACTGAGCAGCAGCTCTTATGGAGCCATCTGACTATCACTGCCCGCATCTGTGTGAAAATGCTGGATCCAGACAGCTCTTTGGAGAAGACTCAAATAGCTGGGGATACAGAAAATGTTTTCTTCTTAATTTTCACCCTGAAAACCAGCACCTTTAATACATAAAATCAGGAGCTGCACATTGCAGATGAAAGACAGAATTTCTATTTTCTATATGCAGAGAAAGAATTGAAGCGAATATATTTTATAGATTATTCTAATTGTGGTTCTGGAGAATAGGATCTATGCCAAGTGACATCTGCCATTTAAAACTTTAGCAACATGATAATTAAATAAAAGTCAGTTAACTTTTAATTTATTTCTATCAATTTATTTTCCAGAACCAATAAACTGGGATCCAGTGTAGTTGGTGCACTCCTCAGAATTTAAAGTATATCATGTTGAGGTTCTTTATAGATATTTGGAATTTCCTTGCAAAACTGAAATCTGTTGCTATGAATACTCACATTCAATACAAATAACTAAGCTTCCTAAAATGCAAATCAAGAATAAAAATGAATTCCTGCAGAAAGAAAGGTTTTTCTTGGAACAGATTCACAGGGCTATCAAAAAAGGTAAAAAAATTGTGATATAAAAATTAAATAAATGTATCCAAAGTGAAATGTTATATCTATACTTTCTATTTAACATTTATCTAAAACAAAAATCCTAGCTTTCTGTGAATACTGTAATCTGCTTTCAGTTGTTATAAATCTGGTAACACATTCTATGAGAATTTTCTTTGACTGTGGGGTGGGAACTTCATCAATTGATCAGGTATGTGAATAATAATAGTCAGAGCAGTGCAAATGTAGTGCTACTCATTCATTTTCACAGACTAATAGAATGGTAGGGGTTAGAAGGTACCTCTGAGGGTCATCTAGTCTAGCCCCCCTGCCAAAGCAGGTTCTCCTAGATCAGGTTGCACAGGATTGTCTCCAGGTGGGTTTCAAAGGTCTCCAGAGAAAGATACCCCATAACCTACCTGTGCAGCCTGTTCTAGTGCTCTGTCACTCTCAAAGGAAAGAAATTTTGCCTTATGTTTAAGTGGAAAGTCCTGTGTTCTCATTTGTGTGCCTTGCCCCTTGTCCTATCAATAGGTACCACTGAAAAGAGACTGGCCCCATCCTCTTGACACCTGCTCTTTAGATATTTGTACGCATTGATAAGATCCTCTCTAAACCTTCTCTTCTCCAAACTAAACAGGCCCAGGTCTCTCAGCCTCTCCTCATCATCTTTGTAGCCTTCTCCTGTAGTTCCCTGTCTCATGAACTGGGGAGCCCGTAACTGGACATGATACTCCAGATGTGGCCTCACTAGGGCAGAATAGAAGAGGAAAACAATCTCCCTTGATCTTCTACTCACACACTTCTTAATGGACACAATGCATACACTGCTGACTCATGGTTAACTTGTTGTCCACCAGAACTCCCAGGTCCTTCTCTGCAAAACTGCTTTCCAGCAGGTCTCCTGAGAGCTGGTCTTAGCAGTAAATATCGAAGCAAAGTAGGCATTCAGTAACTCCACCTTCACTGTATCCTCCATCACCAGAATGCCCAGCTCATTCAGCAGAAGGTGTACATTTTCCCTAGTCTATTTCCTACTGATATATTTGAAGAAGCCTTTCTTGTTTTCTTTCATACCCTTTCCCCTCCAAGAGGGCCTTAGCTTTCCTCATAGCATCCCTGCATACTCTGGCAACATTCCTGTATTTCTCCCAAGTGGCCAGTCCATTTTTCCACATACTGTAAACTTTCTTCTTTCATTTGGGTTTTTCCAGAAGCTCCTTGCTCATCTGTGCAGGTGTCCTGCCTGTTTTGCTTGGTTTCTTACTCATAGGGATGCATTGATCTTGAGCTTGGACTAAGTGTTGCTTGAATATTAGCCAGCACTCTTGGGCATCCTTTCCTTCTAGAGTCCTAACCCACAGCATTCTTCCAAAGTCTCTAAAGAGGCCAAAGTTAGCTCTCCTGAAGTCCAGAGTTGCAATCCCACTTACTGCCGTTACTTCATCACACGATCCTGAGCTCCACCATCTCATAGTCATTGCAGCCAAGGCTGCCGCAGCCTTCACACCCCCAACCATACATTCTTTGTTCATTAGCTCAAGGTCCAGCAGCATTCCTCTCCTCATTGGTTCCTCCACCACATGTCAGAAAGTTATCATCAATGAGCTGCAGTAACCTGCTGGACTGTTTGTGCCTAGCTGCATTACCTTTCCAACATTTCCATGTGAGTTAGATCACAGCGGCTTAAGACTTACATTCTTAATAAACATGATTTCTTTAAAGTTCCAACAAAAGTGATTATTTCATAATCAGGGCATGAGCAGTAAATTTCTTTTCTCTCATTTAACATTAAAGTAAAATTAATTACTCAACATTAATTGAAGTAATGTTAATTATTTTACCAGAGGAGCTTTATTCTCCCAAGTTCCCATTCAATTAAATCCTCACTTATACTTTGAACAAACAGGCCCTAAAAATAAACTAAAACAAATCCCAGAACTCCTGGAAGTACTCCTGTGTGGGAATGTCCTGGTAAAATCTGTCGGTATATCCATTTGAGATACTGATGTTGCTGCCAGCAGTAAGCTTCCTAGTACCTCTCAGTATTAAATACGTTTACCATCCAGCCTCTCCACGCCATAATCCTATGAGTCAGAGAAACAAAGCACTATGTTTCTCTGTCCTAATTTGAGTAGCGAAAGTTAGATGTCACTCCAGGTTCATCTGCTAAATCATCCTCTAGAAACATCCCTGTCTCTACCTCTCCTGCCAGGGCAATGCAGAGTCATCGGCCCAAACTTAGGCACCTTGATATTAGATCTGAGTCAGATGAAAAGTAGCCAGCCTAAGTGATTTACCTTAAATTCAATACTGGGAAAAAGATCTCAGCTTTCAAGCCCAACCAGCTACTAGGCTATTCTTTCTAGTCCCCAGTTCAAAATAGATCAACAGCCATTGTTTTAATTAGCAGTCACACAACTTACATTTTTTTAATGCTCCACCATTGCTGTCTGGTTAACTAGACAAAGATTTCCTCATACAGAAAAATTAGAGAGCATATTGCAAAAATAACACTTCATTTATATGGTGTCTGGGAGGAGATTTTTTTTTTTTGGACATTATCATCACTGAAAATATTTCTAACACATAATTTAGAGTATCTTTCAAAATCAGACAAGATTTGCCTATCAACTATATATAGGTGAGTGTTCATAATTCTCTTATTGCCATACAATTACTTGGAGTGAATCTCTGGGGGATTTAGGCATCGCATTTTTATATACAAATTGGAAGAAATTACCTGAGAGTTTAATGAGACAGCATACTTAATGGATAGATGTAAAGTGTACCCCTTGCTTATGAGGTGAAGAAAAAAGCAGCTACAAAGAATATATGGTTAGGAGAACATAAATAGAATCAACAGGCTCTTCTCAGTGAAACCCAGTGACAGGACAAGAGGCAATGGTTGTAAGCTGAAGCATAGGAGATTCCATATGAATACATGTAGAAATTTTTTCACAGTGAGGGTGTCAGAGCACTGGAACAGACTGCCCAGAGAGGTTGTGGAGTCTCCTTCTCTGGAGATATTCAAAACCCATCTGGACATGCTTCTGTGTGACCTGGTCTAGGGAATCCTGCTGCAGCAGGGTGGTTGGACTAGATGATCTTTTGAGGTCCCTTCCAACTCCTAATATTCTGTGATTCTGTGAACATAAGTAACCTGTCAGGAGGTATATGGTAAGATTTGGTTAACTACTAGGCAAAAAAAAATTAAATTTTATAATCTGTTTATAAATAGAACCTCCTTGTAAAGTCTCACCTTAAAAAATAAGAAATTTAAAGAGGCAGCACATCAAAAATATCCTCTACCTGCTTTAGTTTTGCCTGATGTCCCCAGCCCAGAAGATGTACATTTCCAAGTCTGGCCCAGTTAAAACCAGTTAGCAGCCATGTGTTTGTGAACAGAATCGGCAAAAGATATAAAAAAAGACTGTATTTAACCCAGAAGTCATCTACTTCTCACACTGCAAACAGGAAATAAATGCTCAGCAAAGAGATTCCTTAATCTAACACATTCATTATGCATGCACTGGAGGTTAGGAACATCTGTAAGCAATAACAGTCTTTCTGGATGATGCTCTGTCTGTTGAGGGTCAGGGCTGGGCCAGCCATCACCCCAGCGACAGACACTTTCTATTATCCCCTCTTTCCTCCCCACGAGAAGGGAATAAGAGAGAGAGAAAGACTTATGGATTGGAAAAGAAAACTGAAACTACTTTAATGAAGATAATAATAATAAAATTAAATACATACAAATACATGCAAAACTAATAACTAACCCAAACACCCCTTGATGTCAAGTATGTCACTATCACTGCTGATACTGTGACAGAAGGCCTCAGCAGCAGATGGGAACCAGGCTCAAGGACTGGATCCTGGTACTGGATGCAGGAACTTGTGAACCAGGATTGAAGGCAGAACGGACAGAATTGTCCTCAGATGCCAGCCATTGAAGAAGAGAGCAAGAAGAAAGGGAAAGAAGAGGGAACTGACCTTCAGTTTTATATTGAATATGAAGTATATGGGATGGAATACTTAGTTGGTCAGGTTAGGGTCACCTGTCCTGTCCGCTCCTCTCTACTGGTGCAGCCTTTACTATGCACGCCTCCCCCCCAGTGTGAGACACAAGATTTAGCAGTGACCTTGGTTTGCATACCAATCCTTGGTAGTAATTCTAAACATTAGGCCTTATCACTGCTAGAAGCAGGAAATGTCTGCAACAAAACATGCTGTTAATTTCAGAAAGTGCAGTTATTTAGAGGAGCTTTAGCTAACAAGTAAAATCACTGAACAGAGCTAATTCTGTTCTAACCCAAACCAGGACACTGTCTCTTCTACAAACCCCATATTTGTTTGTTTTTCAGCCTAGATAAAGCAACCTCTGTCTGCTTTCTAGACTGCAGTCCATGTGGTAGTTGTTGGCCACCCACTAGCAACTTTTTAATAGTTGTTGAAAAGGTGTCTCTTTACATACTGGTTTTAGAAGGCTTCATAAATACAGTATAGCTGCAACTATAAGGGACAACCTCTCTCCATTATCATTTTAGTCTCTCATTTTCAGGCTGCAAAACAACCTAAAAGCTTCAACTCAATTAAAAAGAAAAAATTCCTCAAGTTTGGCAAATTGCTACTCTTGTAGGATTATACCTTCAGAACACAGGTGCTAAAACCTCATTGCGTATTAACATTTTATTTTATTTTTTTTCAAAACTCTAACAAGAGAGTGAAATTGCTCCTGCTTTATCATTTACAACAGAAAGTGGATCTGAACTGGAGGTATCATGTTGGGAAGATGCTTGATTGATTTTAGAATAGGATCTTCAATATTTTATATGGAGTTTTTTCACACATCAGTTGAAGGAAAAAGTCAACACTGATTTGAATTGCCTGCTAAGAAGTAAAAGAACACAGAGGTTTTTTGCAGACATTTATTTCTAGTCCTTATGAGTCTCCTGGTATGTCATTATAAACTGGAGAAAACATGAACCAGAGTTACAAATGGCTTTGTTCTCATTTTCTCTTAAAAAGAGATAAGACAAAATGAACCAAATTAAAACTTGGTGTGAGCCTCATGAATTTACATACAAACCAATGGTAAAATTAAACAAAATATAATGCTTTTGCTTTGATAATACACACTGTTCATCTTGGATAGAACTGCTTTTTATATCCTCCTGAATACTATTTTTCTTATATTTCTGTGTTAGGCTGTTTGCTAACACTTTCCATCAGTAACTGCTGAGGTAAGAAAATATCACATTTTATCTGATATGTGAGTGACATATAACTGCAGACATGATAGAAACTTTAAAAAATCTTCCTCGGAGAAGTTTCAAATCCACAAGGAAGTACTGGGTTCTTTATTTCCTTAGTTTAAAAGCCCTTTTAGAAGATATCACTTTTCATTTTCAGCAACAAAATAGCCTTCTAAAATAATTTTGATTTAAAGGGTCATATTGCCAAACATAATGGGCTATCAGACACACTGAGTATGTCTGATAAAGTCTCCACTGAGATGTGATTTCTGATATGCAGAAATCATATTTTGTTTAAATATAGTGGAAATCCCATTTCAGGATCCATGCTTATGCAGGGGGAACATTTTTTTCCAGTGACTTGCTAGGACGATTCTTCTCATGGAAAGTCTTGTGCAGATTTCCCTAGAGAAAACCACCAAGAAACATATTCTTGATTATCCAAAACCAAGTTGGGGAACAGCATTAGTAAAGCAAAAAGCATGAGGGCAAAGAGACCTTGTACAAATGGGTGGGCTGTGAGATATCACAGTATTGCACAACCATATCCTGCTCAGCATTCCCAGGACAGAGGAGTTGCTTCCCATCCACCTACAGTAGCACTGACAGACATAAACTCTCAAGTGAAGGAGACCAAATTACAACAGCTTAATAGCTTACTGCCCCTCAGCTGAGTGACCAAACTACAACTTTGATTTAATAGAGCCTTCCCTAGTGATGAGCCAAAACACAGTGGCTGAAACTTCTTCCTAACTACATTAACCTCAGTCTATTTTGTTGAGGTTGGGACTAACCCACTTCACCTCCCAGTTCAGCCAGGCTCACCCTGCATACAGGGGCAATTAGGGCAGCTTCTCTGACAGGTGGGAACACATTACACTGCCAGTACCTAACCTCTGATGATCACATGCTAGTCTTGTCTCCAGCCAAATCTTAATTTTTCTGTGTGATAGTTTATTTTCACTGTATGTGGTCTTAAATCATCCTGATAAAACACACCTGCTTTTCATTTAAATAAACAGCACATCAGACTAGTTTTTTAACAATAGTACTATGATATAGCATGAGTAGGAAATTAAACATATTGTTAATACATATTTACGTATGTAGTTTCATTATATACAATGTATTTATATTCTTTGTCTGTATATAGCATAGCTCTTACAGGCATATCTTCCAGGCACATATTTATCACCATATTTAATACCTGCCATTTATGTTTTATTCCCTCTCTGCTCTTCTCTCCTGGTGGAGAGCAGGGAGTGCAGTGGAGCACTCAGTTTTGTCAGGGCCTTTGCTTTGGTTCTGGTTTTAAACAAACCTGTTGCTCCATGCTTGTGTCAGGGGCTAAAAGGTCCGAGGTGCTTATCACCCTGAAAGCATCAAGTTAGGATGTGGTCAGGGCTCCTGCAGGAAGGCACTTGCTCCCTGCTTCCCAACCCAGCATCCAGAAACCCTCAGTCCTCTACTGCAAGGAGTTTTTCTAAGCTATGTCTATGAATTCATGTGTAAAAAGGAAGTTGATTTACAATGCAAAAACAGCCTAAACTTTTAAGGAAGATTTCTATCGTAAAGTCTGGTTTGACAAGCCACGACTGAATGTGCTAACACACTTCAAATATTTGCAGAGAACTGTTTTCTCTGTAATGGTCATAAAAGTCATTTTGGCAGCAGGGTGGGAGGGAGTCAGCTTTGTCACTCCGCCAGTTCCTGCCGAGAACAAGCAGACAATAGGGAATGGGAGAATAAAATGGATGCCTCCAAGTAAAATGCCCTCTGCCACCAGCACAATGAGTTAATTTCGGCAATCTGACATTTCTGATCATTTTGCTGGGAACTAACTCTTCCTGTGTCTGGAAATTAACTTTCAGATTTCCAGTGAGGACAAGGACAGATTTTACTCTTGTCACCTGTGGGTTGCAGAGACAGATCTCGTGACAAGAACTAAAAATCTGGAACTCATTTAAAAAATATATCTGATATAACACTAGCCATTAGAATACATCCAATTTACAATTATAAGACTGCAAAACTTTAAATTAGGTCAAACTTCAACTCTAAATTCAAATGAAAGTACTCAAGGGCTTAATGCATACTAGCAAGACACACAATGTTGCATCTGCTTTCACACTGGCTACTTGAAGACTAAATTGATATTTAAAGTAAGACTGTTAAATAAGTAGATTTCTTTTTAATCAAGATTTGGTATTTTCTTTGCTCATCACTTTGTGCTAGAGGGCCATGAAACTATCTCAGCAAAACTGTCAGTGCTTGCAGTCTCTATAGCCTGCTCCCCAGCAAAGCTCAGCTACTTATTTAGCTGTAAAAATGTTTCACTAGTTGGAGTTTCTAAAATTACACATGGAAACAATAAAAAAGGTTGAGAAATTTCTCCCGAATATAATGGCAGACCTGAAGAAAATCACCTCTACAAAAATTATGTACCAGAGACAGTTCAGCTTAGATGAAATATTTGCTTTTCCACAAAGTTTTGCTTTTCCACAATTTATCAGGAGAGTTGACTGCTAAAAAGAAAAGCTAGTGAGTTGCCACAAGCCATGGGGACTTTTTTACAATAGATGCTAGAACCCTGCTGACTCAGATTTTCAGCCCTTACCTCCTTCATCGTGACATCTTGTTGGAGATTGATAAGATCCAGTAGAAGTCATACTGGGTATTTTTCTTCTTCCAACCTGGACAGTGTCAGCGGCATGTGGAAACAAGGGGTTATATGCCTGGCTCTCTGTACTAGGCTGCTGGGCACACATCTGAACGAGAAATAATAAAATAAATAAATAAAGTAAAATAAAGTAGTCAGTAAAATAGTTCTAGTTCATGGGAAAATAATTTCTATTTGGGTTATGTGTGAAATCTGAAGGCTTTGGAGTGACACAAAGCCTTCCCTAAGCCTAAAAATCAAGTAGCTTACATTCTTGTTGTTTTTTTTTTTAAGTTCCCATTTTATGACAGTAAGACTAGTGAACTCTCTACTGTGAACCCACCTCTTAAAGACATTTCATCAAAGTAACAAGGTTACCTACTGGAAATCTAGCATCAAAGACATGGTGCTGTCATGTAGGGCAGGGGCAAAAACTACAGGGAATTCATTGTTTCCAATTTAACTGCAGATAGCAAGAAGGAAGTTCAGTGTTTATTTTTTTTAAGTATTTGTGTGTGTGTGAAGGCAATTGCACCAGAAAATAAAAACCAAACCAAACCAGAACCAAAGAAAAATCCTCAAATCACAGTCCCCTCACCCCTAAAATATCCCTGGCTTGGTTATCACTACACTTATTCAGATACATGTGCATCTTTTCCCTTCACCTTTTTTGAGAGCTGTAACAGGTTGCAAATATTAGACATCATGTTTGGATAGTACAATGGAGAATTACTTGAGTTAATTAATGTAAACTTATTTTCCACTCTGTCCAGGGATGCAAAAAACAAATATAACAGACAGATGGGCAAAATAATAAATATTTTATTTTATTTTGACTTTAAATTACTTTCCCCATGTTGTATTAAAAAGAACATGGCTAAACAACCCATTTAAAATACAATAATGCTAAATATAACCTACTCCTTAAAATTGTGAATAGGCAAAATAAATTAATTACATGGAATGGAGGTATTAGCTTATCAAAACTGGTGTAGCAGATAAAAATTTATCCAGAACTTTGGGATTTTATTTATTTTTACATAACAGACTAAGTTGGTTAGGAATGTGGTTTAAAAAAGAAGGGAAAAAACCCCAAACAAAAACAACAACAAAAAAAATCTGACCCAAAACCGAAGAGCAAGCAACCATTAACAAAAAGGGAAGAAGGGAATTGATTAATATGGGTTGAGGTGTGTCTGTGTGCGTACTGCTGCAGCCTCCGGTGCAGTAACACACTTGGTTGTCTCCACACCCTAAGGAAGGCGTCTGATGGTGCAGGGTGTCACCCCGAAGCTGTCGTGCCCAGAGCTAGGGGAGAAGGCTCAGTCCCTGGTTTGGGACACAGCCCCCTGGGGCAGGAGAGCAGCAATAGAGGCTGCTCTGGGCTGGGGCTGCGTACAGGCCATCCTTGTTCTGCACAGAAGCCCAAGGCCAAACACTTCTGTTACTTTCTGGGGGGCTTTTCACTTGAACACCAGACTGGAGTTTCAAAGGTGTGCTGTGTTTCTACTCAGAGGCAAGGCTGAAACACACCATCCCAACATGTCTCTGCTCCATCACCTCACTCTTCGAGATCTGCATCCTGCTCTCTGTAAAACAAACAGTGCATCACCTGTTCATCAACTCCTACCTTCAGGGTTTTATTTTTTCCCTGGTTTTCTTTTCCAGTGGTAGTTTATTCAACATAGTGTTTGTGAGTCCTTGATGGCGTGAAGTAGGAAATCATCACACAGAGAGTGTAACTCCCGGCAATCTGAACTCTGCTTTTAACACAAAGTAACATTAGCTTTACCAAAAGATGTATTGTTTTTACCTGCAGTTTAGAACCTTTTTGTTTTCCTTTTGTGGAGCTGTTTCTTATGTTTCTTTCATCAACTACCTTTCAAGAAAGGAAAGAATATAGCTTTCTTCCTTCAGAAGCAGACTGACCAGCCAAATCCCCCTTGCACTAGAAATCCCTATTTGGGGTCAAATTTCTTTCTTGGATACTTGTTTAGGGACTTTCAGAAAAATCAATGGGAGCTGCTTTCAGGCCTGTAAAGTCTGGCTGTGCTGAAGATAAGGACATATAAAATTCCAACAGAAGAATCTGGCTTTTCAGAAAAGATCCTTTCAAACATTCAGGTTAACAAGAGGCTTGTTTTTTCATTCACTTTCAAAGAAACTGAGCAGTACACTTAAGTATAGCTACTTAAATCTTCTTTTAAAAAACAAAGCTAAACAAAAAACATTGTCCTGAGTCCTTAGTTTAAAAAAAAAACAAACAACCAACCCAATCAACCTCTCTCAACATTAGCTGCATGAGCAAACAAAATATGGGATGTATTTTCTTTGGGGAAAATATTGCAACCTTTCATGAGGATGAAATATACACACATCAATTTGGGAAATTTACCTAGTTGAAATAAATATCAGCATAGCCAAATACATGGCATACATTGTTGAAATGTGAGTCTTTCACATGCTATAAACTTTTTGGTCACATTATTCTGGTGCAACTTTCACATTCCTTTAATGACAAAAAATCCAAAGCTTTGAAAAATTAGTGTGCAGTTAGATCTGAAAGGGCAACAGTAATGAAAAATTCTACTACATTATCATCTTTGGGCCAGTCAAAATATCTACTCCTTGCACCAAAATAAACGTGGAAAAATATAGCAATGGAAGATTAGATTTTAAAGTGGATTTCAATATAAATTGGGAAATATGTCCACAAAGAAAACAGCACTCTGGTGTATGAATTGTTCACTGAAAGATAAGACCATTGTCCTTAACAAAGCAACTGTCCAATAAAGATTCAACACTTTGTGGGATTGTAGTCACAAGGGGAAAATTAATTTAAAAGTACATATATTGTACACATTTGGAAATCTGCACAGAACCAAGCCCCAGTCAAGTAAACCAATTTGACGAGTTCTTTTCATTAGTCACATGCCAACCTGCATTGCTGAAGTAGCAAGAGAGCATATAACAGCCAGGCTTTCTTTGACTGATGTAAGGTCAGGATTTCAAATTGCTTTACTACATATATGTTGAACATTTTTACGAGAGCTAGTAATGCAGAGCTTTACAGGAATGCTCTAAATCCTCTTCTTCCTTTTGCATTGTTAGCAAAGGTGCTGGCAAGCATTTCCAGAGCACACTGTTTGCCCTGCATAAAATTTTAAGTAGCAAAAAACCGTCCAGATCCATCTTAGGATGTTAGATCTTAAGATGCTTCAATCTTCTAAATTAAACACATTTGATATAAAAGATAGTGAGACAATTTTAGGATGTTATAAAGAAGGATGAATTTTAAGTATAATTAATTTTTAAGAATAAATGTTTTCATACTTCATTGTTCTGAAAAAGCCCATAAATAGCTGACATACCATCCCCTTAGTCGTGAATATCAAGACAACTTGTAAGAAAAAATGGGATTGCAGCATTTATACTAATTGTCTGAGTCTTCTTTGAGGCTCTCAAAGAAAGAGTATTGAAAATGTTAGACACAGGACAAATGAATTTAAATGTTTGCTTATGGAAATAAGTAAACAGCATAACCTACCCAGGATGTTTTCAGTGGTCACAAACCAGCTGAATTTATGAAGTGACAGTTGGAAAGTGAGTATGAAAAGTCAGCTATTCTCTCCATTTGTAAAGAAAAATGACCAAAGCATTCTGTTATCAAGGCTACCGTGTGAACAAATACACCTTTGAAAAAAACCAAAGAAATAAAGAGAACAAAAGTGATACAAAAGAACATCAAATAACAGCAGTGAAAATCAAACAGTTTTGCAAACTATCATAAAGTATTCTAAAATTCGCAGCAATAGACAACCATCAGTGATATACAGAGATACTCACCAGAAGATGTTTGACTAGTGGGAAAAGTACATTTTTTAAAGAACTCATGCACAAAATTTACAAGACAGTGTGTCAATATAGTGCAAGATTCCCTTAGCATTCTGCCTGCTCAACTCAGTGCCTTGAGTTAACCACATCCTATACTTTGAGGGTGTCACATCTTTTCAGGATGGTGGAAAAGCTGAGGATGGCACTAGAATTTATTTCACCAATATTTTGGATGCACAAAGGTCAATATGCCAGAGTGGGTTGTAAGTGAGGGAACTGGTTACAAATCAGGAAATCACAACTGAAAGCAGGATGGATCTTCCCTTACCTCTGTCTCAGAGAAATTCAAATTAAAAATTCAAATTAACATTTCTATCATAGTCCTAGAGTAGACCATGTGGCTATGAAGACAGTGTTAAACCAGAACCTGTGTGCATGCTTCAGCTTCTACTAGGTAATACAGAAATAAGGAACTCACACTAGATTTTGATCAGACAGAGAATGTGCTGATGAGGTTAGGAAGCTGGGAACAGAAGAGTGCTGCTGGACACAGAGATACAATCGGCAATGAGGGAAAGTTTATGTTAGGATTCAAATCAAGTAGGTGCAGGGAAACAAAAAGAAGAGACTTACTTCCTCTTTTACCTAATGTGAACTGGGAGTAAGTACCTCCTTTAAGATAATTTCACCAATTTGTCTTATTTATTAATGTCAATAACAAAGCAGATATTAAGTATCTTGAGATCAACCACTAGCTAAACAATAATCTAAAGAAATGTTCGTATTGATGGATACCACTTCCTTCAAGAATACTTCATGATGTGACCATATTTGCACTAGTTTAGCCAAAGTGTTTAGGAGACAACTTTCATGTGTCTTCTATTACTGCTTGCTTGCTGAAGAAAATCAGATTCATCCAGGTTCATTGTCTTCATTGTGATCACCTGGTTTGATGCAATGCCTCCTTGCCCCTCATGTCGAAGCAGGAGCCTGGGATAGGTGGCACCTTTAGGGTGCATAACACTCTATCGGAGGTCCAGAAGGAGAATGACAAAGAAATTCTATTGATATAAACTGTAAGACTGTATTTCTTATTTTCTACAGATCTCTCATAGCTACTGTTTCCACACTTGAAATTGTGATACTTATTCACAACAACAGAAAATAAAAATGGGAATATAATGGAATCAATTAAAGAAAAAAATGTAAAATAGCTGAGGCTAGTAATGCAAACAACTTATAATAAATATTGTTGGGGTCAGAAGGCAAAAGGTTAGATTTATTTCTCCTAGAATATTTATTACAGAAATTATATAACTGATTTATCTCTAGTTTGGGGGATGCACTTGCAGAAAAGATGAGTTCAGTTTTGCAGTCTACCAGCATGATAATGTCCTATTTCATTTTCTGTTAGAGTATTACTTTTCTTGTTATTATAGCTGTGTCAATGGCACGCAGAAGCAACATAATATCTTTCTAAGAAATGAGAGAAATTCTAAAGTTATTTGAATTGTATGTTCCATTACAATATAATATCTGGTGTGATGCAGTGGCATATTAGTTAGCTTCCTCTATAGTCTGAAATTCCTGTAAATATTTACCCTGTGACACAGTTTCAGGCCCTGTAACACACCAGTGTTAAATAAATAGTCATTTAGATCTTAGTTCTCAGAATTCTAAGGGACTATTTTATTTCCCATTCTTTCCTACAGTATGTCAATAAGAAAATTTTCAAATATGCAACTTGTATTCCAAATGTTCTTATGCAAATACTCATACAAAATTAAGAGTGACAATATTAGAGCTTTTGAAGAACAATTAAAGAAGATGAAGCAAAATTTTGGATCTACTCACTTTAATGGCAAAATTCCTAGTGGAATTCCCAATGGTTCTTCCAGCAGGACATTTACAGTCTGTGTTTTTATCTCATTTGTTTCAAAGGAATGAATAACTTTGTGAATTTCTAGATTCAATACTGGATGATAGCAACTTAGATGAGCTTTTGCAGATGAAACCAATGTCACGGTATTAGACTGAGGGAAGAAATGAGATGTTGTAAAGATGGTAAATTTTTGCAGTTGAAGTCTACAGACTATGAGCTGCATTAGATCTGAGCTCTTTTTAGGACATGAAAAAGCCTCAGAACCCCCAAAGTCTTTCATGACTCACATCTCTGATCTTAGAACTTCGACATAGACCCGACTGTCTTACTGCCAGGCAATTGCAGTGATAATGAGCAGTGGCTGGAAGTGATTGTGGAAATTGACCATCAGTCTGAACCTGAAGAACATACCTACTGGCCTCTGATGGATTTTCAGGCACTGATGTAAATATGTTATAAAAGCCTTCAAATCATATTAGACCATTCAGATGTCTGGGAGGCCTCCACCAAAGCTATCCCATATAAGCTTATTCCACCCATGACAGCCTCTGGGTGCCAGAGGTTGAGAAATTCCTTAATAAAGTATATTGCCTTTTAGTTAAATAAAATCCTTTGCCATGTGTACGACACTTCATTTTTGGAAAAAAATTTCTCCATCAGTTTGAAGAACAGAAATACCACATAGGTAATATTTAGATCTCCTAATGTTTTTGTTTTTTTTTTCAATTTTGAAGACACCTAGAATTCAAGATAGGTCTCAGAATTAGAACAAACAAAAATATAATGATGAAAAGACAAGTAAAATCAACACTGGAGACATGTAATCCTCCAGTTGAATCTCATCACGTATATCTTATGTTATTATATCCCGTATGGTGTTGGAAACTGCAATGATAATGGTCGACTTCT
>VWZX01001530.1:10459-23398 GCA_013399015.1 Galbula dea | reverse complement strand
TCCCCTCATCCAAGTCATCAATCAAGACGTTGAACAGAAGTGGCCCCAGTACTGACCCCTGAGGGACACTGCTCGTGACCGGCCGCCAACCAGACTTGACTCCATTGAGCACAACCTTCTGGACTCGGCCATCCAACCAAGTTTTGATCCAGCCAAGGGTATGCTCATCCAAGCCACGAGCAGCCAGCATCTCAAGGAGAATGCTGTGGGAAACTGTGTCAAACGCCTTGCTAAAGTCAAGGTAGACAACATCCACAGCCGTTCCTTCATCTAATAAGCGAGTCACCCCATCATAGAAGGAGATCATGTTAGTCAGACAGGACCTGCCTTTTGTAAAGCCATGCTGACTGGACCCAAACCCTGGCCGCCCTGCAAGTGCTGCAGAAGCGCAATCAGTATGATCTGCTCCATGACATTTTAGATTTTTAGATATTTAATGCAAATTAATTAGTGGTCTTTAAGAAGTTTTAGGGAGCTATGGCTTCTTCCCCTTTTTGCAAGAAATGTTTCCTTAAGAATAAACCATGAAGTATTTTCAGTATCACCAAATTGTTCTAATGAAGAAATTCTTATTAAATATTTCTTTTTAAATGTTTGGCAGTCAGATGTCACCGTCATCTACTTGATTTCATCACGTAGATTTTGTATACTAGAATTTAGCCTCTTCTATGTTAGTCTGCTCTGACTGTCACTACTTTCCTGAAGTCTCAGTCTGAGACAGTGATTTTCCATTCTGAAGATTCACCTGCCTACAAGAATTTAATGTACCTAATCTTGATTCAGAATTACTTATTTACGCCTAGTCCTTTAACTGCAACTTGACAACGGACTGTGGTGGAAGCTGGTCTTTTAACGTGTTCTAGTTTGCTTAGTATAGCAAGGGTGTAAAACAATGAAGGATCAGAGATGTATGGGCTATGGCAACATTTCTGATTTCAAACTGAGATTAAAGAAGTAAATTTACTTGCTGTACTGCTAATATTTTTCAGGTTTGGAAAAACTTTAAGCTTTTTAAAGGAAATATTTACATTATGTTTTCTGCAATGTTACTGGAAGATTCTGTGAAAATAAGGATCAATACTTTGCTTTCAGCAAGTGGGAATTTAAAGTTACAGGAATTCCCCAAAACAAATAGTGTATGGCATTTTCAGAACATAATGAGGACCCTGGGAAAGCATATTCAGTAAGTGCAAGCAATGCACTTATGCATTGACAGGAACTGGATGTCTCTGGATAAGTACCCTACAAAATGAAAAATCAGAGGTTGATGAAATATCCAGGGATTTGTTGGTAGGAAATAAAACTGCCCAGAAAGACATACTACTGCGCTTGAACAGTTTCTAGGAGACTTTTGATATAATAGCAGCAGCAAAGATCAAAGCAACATGTACTTTAGGAAGGGCATTAATATTCCAGCATTTGCATATATTTTGTTGATGGCTGATGAAGTCAGCATAAATGTATAAAGTATGTGGGGGGGTAATTTCAGAGACATTATGTTAGATGCCAGGGGATTTCAGACTACATGCAATTCTTCAGATCCTGAAGTATAACTTCAAAGTGGTCTTTCAGAAAGAGCATTATAAAAATATGCAAGATGAAACTTAAGATTTTTGTCAAACAGGAATAATGTTCAGAGAGTTTGAGAAGTGGTATTAGTCCAGTTTGCAGGTTATTCAGTTCTCTGTACTTGACTTCTTTCAATTTCTGCACCCTGGCCACTTAATGGTTTTTGTGAAGGTATCTCTTAATTGTGCAAGGCTGAATAGAAGACCCTTTAGTCAAAGAGTTTTCTACGTCATCACTTTGCTTTTCTAACTAGCAGCTGGAGCATTTTATAATAAATTAACGTGGTATGAAGCAATGGATTGTACTGGGAGAAAGATGGCATTAAATGATTTAACTTGTTAAGGCAAATTGAAAGCACATAAATTGGTTCTCTCCAGTTTTTGCAAGGGAAGCAAAGGAGGAAAACAAAGTGGCTATATTATGCATTGGTGTGGAGAGTGCTTTTTCAGAAAACATGGATTTCTCCTTTTGTAGCATTAGAGTCTGTGACAGCTTCACCTCTAACAGTGGTTAATGTATTGTCTTGTACAAGTGACAACCAACTGAGGTGGAAGAAAAAAGTAGTACAAAAATGTTGAGTTTTGAAAGATAGGAAGATTAAGCACTCCACGGGTGTCCTTCTTATCCTAGTTGTGGGAATAAGTGGGCTGGCTTATCACCCAGATCTCCAGATGATTGAGGGAAACAACAGAGAGAGTGACTAAGAGACCAAAGAGACATGTAGTAAGTCATGTATGCAAGATATGGGACTCCATAACAAGATCAGTTTTACTAACAACCACATACCACAGAGCAGAGTTTCCTTTGCAAGAAGTAACACAATGGCAGAGAGGGAGATAGAAGAAAAGCTAAAAAAAAATAAATTTAAAAAAATGATTTAAATCTAAAGAAACTGTCAAAGATAAAAAGAAGCTTTTCAAAACTAGTATCTTTGCTCAGCAACTTTTTTTTTTTTTTAATTCAGGTTGCAAACTTTGGCAGATGATACTACCCTTTCTATTTCTAGAAGAGAGCAGAATAGTTCAATTGGAAGGAATCTGCAATGATCAATCAGTCCAACTATCCTAGTGCTGCTTTTTGGCAAACTGCAAGGTTTCCACAAGCTCTTCAGTGGATGAAGGGTACCCAAGAGCAATCTGGGGATGGAGTACTTGGCATTTTCTGCATCATTTCTTCCTGAAAGAAGAACCAAACCCAAAAAGACCATTGCATGTTACTCCATTCCTTGTTCTTCTCTGGAAAATCCCAAAAGTTATTTGCCTATGCTAACCAATCCGCTATACAGTAAGTGTTATTCAGCACATTACAGAAAGCTAGTTGACTCACCCTAGGGTATGTGTTTTAGGTCAGGAGGACTAATTATGCCTTAGAAACTTCTCAAAAGCTTCTTGACACTTTCCCAGCATCTCAGACAAGGTGGTAAACATTCTTTCCCTTGGAAAGAAGAAAAGTAGAAAAGCAATTGCTTGTGGAAGCTAATTATAAGTTTAAAATAATTTTTAAAAAAAATTTTAGACTGTATTTTATTTTGGTTTATTTGCTTATTTTTATTCTGAACATACTTGTTGATTGTAAGCTTAGGACACAGCATTTATAGAAGGATCATAGAATCATAGACTCATAGAATGGCTCAGGTTGGAAGGGACCTTAAAGATCATCTAGTTCTAACACCCCTGCCATGGGCAGGGATGCCACATGTGTCACATGACCAGGGCCACATCCAGCCTGGCCTTAAACACTGCCAGGGATGGGGCCTCCACAACCTCTCTGGGCAACCTGTTCTCGTGCCTCACCACCCTTTGGGTAAAGAACCCCCTTCTAATCTCCAGCCTAAATTTCTCCTTCTTCAGCTTGTAGCCATTCCCTCGTGGCCTGTTGCAATCAGACGAGGAGAAAATTCTCTCTCCTTCTGCCCTTTAATCCCCTTTTAAGTACTGAAAGGCCGCTATAAGGTCGCCTCTAAGTCTTCTCTTCTCCAGGCTGAACAACCCCAATTCTTTCAGCCTGTCCTTGTAGGGCAGGTGCTCCAGCCCTTTGACCATCTTTGTGGCCCTCCTCTGGACCCACTCCAGGAGGTCCACATCTTTTTTATGCTGAGGAGCCCAGAACTGTACACAGTAATCCAGGTGGGGCCTTACGAGGGCAGAATAGAGAGGCAGAATCACCTCCTCAGACCTGCTGGTCATGGCTCTCCTGATGCATCCCAGGACACAGTTAGCCTTCTGAGCTGCAAGAGCACATTGCCGGATCATATCCAGCTTTTCGTCTATCATGACCCCCAAGTCCTTCTCTTCACAGCTGTTCTCAATGACTTCATCTCCCAGCCTATACTCATATCTTGGGTTGCTCCTACCCAGATGGAGGACCTTACACTGGGACTTGTTGAATTTATTTTGATTCTCACAGGCCCACTTTTCAAGCCTGTCTAGGTCCCTCTGGATGGCATCTCGCCCCTCTGGTGTGTTAACCACACCACTCAGCTTGGTGTAGTCTGTGAACTTGCTGAGGGTGCGCTCAATACCTCTGTCCAAGTCATTAATAAAGACGTTGAAGAGCACCAGTCCCAAGACAGAACCCTGAGGGACACCACTTGTCACCGGCCTCCACCTAGACAAGGAGCCATTGACCACAACTCTCTGACTGCATCCATCCAGCCAATTTCTTATCCATAGTGGTAATGAAGAAAAAAATCCTATGTATCTACTTTCAAATTCTTTCAGAACAAGGAACAGGTCTGCTTGTATGGTTGTTATCCAGGAAAGGGTAGCACAAAAGTCTATGCCAGACTCTTTCCTGAAGTACGATAATGTGGTATTCCTAGGACTAAAAGCCTCAGAAGAAAAAGTTAGGTATGCTTTTCCCTTATATAAACAAAACCCAGGGAATTTGCACGTTGGAGAGAAAAATGAGTTGTGAATGATATAAAATCCAATTGCACAGAAACAGATGAAAAACTAGGACGTTCTCATGCTGATATTCCTCTGTTCTCTGGTCTGTTTTAAAGATGATTTCTAGTGTTTGCTACAGCATGCAAATCTCATTTTGGAGAATTTGGTCCTGTCTGTGGGAGTGGACACTGCTATCATGTCTACTGCTAACCCAGACAGTGGGTCTTGGTCTGATTGACAGACTCAGGGGAGGTTTAAGGGAAATCCCTAGAGCAAAACTAAGACACAAACAAGGTCAGATGCTGCTAACTGATCGAAATTTATTGTCACAATGGAGAGAGAAAGTTCAAGCGGTAGGAAAGGGAAATCGAAGAGGAAAAGAAGGAAATTAAGGAAGCAAGAGGAGAGCAAGGATAGTCATAATCACGGATCCAGCTATGTCTCGTTGGCCTACACTCTTCTCTCTTTAGTGATGTGTGTACACATTTTTTTCCATAGCCCTTTCAGAGGGTAGGCATCCCATAATATTCTGGGCCCCTGCCACATGTCTCCTCTGGTTCCATGTAGGCGCACCTGGCCCACATGCTGTCCACAGGGCTTTCTTTGTCTTCCCATTGACTGTTGCTGGGGAACTTGGCCCAAACAGTGTGCATTTCGCACATACCCTGATGCTTTCTATGTTGTACAGTTCTGCTTTGTAAGCAAGCTTTGAGACATACTTTAAGACAGTTTTTCAAAGGTCTAGTCCCTTGCACCTTTGTAAATACACATTTACATGTTAAATCCTGCAAAATTAATAATTTATGCAATGAAATGAAGATGGCAGGGGTGAGGCTGCATTCTTATCCCCTTGCATCGTGGTAATAAACCTGAAACTTCATTTACAGTCTCTCCTGACTGCCTCTCAGGGCTGGCCCAGGGCAAAAATGGGGGATGGCTCCCTGACAGGCACATGGACAGGACAGAAACTTCTTGTTCAAAGGCTTATGCACTGTCAGTTTTGTCAGCTAGTGGAAGGGCATACAGATTCTGTGGTTTGCAAAAAAATTAATGGGGGTATTTATCTTAACATTCAAGTGAGAATAAACATTTGAGAAATTAAAAAAAAAGGTCTGTCAACTCTGTCTGTTAACAGAGCTATACTCTCAAAAGCGAGAGAAGTATAGTGTAAGAGGATTGAATATGTAGAATTTTCTCAGTAACTGCTATTTTTTTATTATTGAAAAAGGGACATTCAACTATGTCTAAACTCTGTTGGACTCAGAAAACTGAGGCATGGCTTGGCAGCTTTGTGTTTTGCAACTCTATACTAAGGAAAGCTTTTCATTACAGTGTTTTTGTAAGACTGCTAAGAGTATTGAATATGGAAATCCTACTGTATGTTTTTGCATATGAAACAGACCACTTCTCAACATTTCATACTTGTGATAGAAAGCACTAATTATCCACTCTTGTTATTGTCTTACAAATTAGAGAGGAAATCATAGAAAGTTTCATGAAAGGAGTAATTTAGGATGAACCTATCTTCATTTAAAGAGAAACTCTTGGACAAGGTTGTCACACAGGAAAACACACTTTTTTTTTTGTAAAGATTTGATGCATTATGCCAAATAAATACAATTTTTTGGAAGCCTACCTCATATCTGGAGCTCCTATTACAAGAGGGATACAGGGGTGCTGAAGAAAGCCCAGAGAAGGGCCACGAGAATGATCAGAGGACTGGAGTACCTCTCCTACGAGGACAGACTGAGAGAGGTGGGATTTTTCAGTCTGCAGAGGAGAAGGCTCCGAAGAGACCTTATTGTAGCTTTCCAGTATCTGAAGGGGGCCTACAAGAAAGCTAGTGAGGGACTTTTTAGGAGGTCAGACAGTGATAGAAGCAGGGGAAATGGGTGTAAGCTAGAGGAGGGTAGATTTAGGCTGGATATTAGGAAGAAGTTCTTCACTGTGAGGGTGGTTAGGCAGTGGAACAGGTTGCCCAGAGAGGTTGTGGAAGCCTCATCCCTGGAAGCTTTTAAGACAAGGCTTAATGGGGCCCTGGGTAACCTGATCTAGTGGATGGTGTCCCTGCCAGGCAGGAGGGTTGGAACTGGATAATCTTTGAGGTCCCTTCCAACTCTGACAATCATATGATCCTATGATTATCTTGGAAAATGAATTACAGCTGTTGTCACTACACCTTCCAGACTACCTCTATGGAAAACCTGATGACGAAATTGTGACAGTCTATGATTGTTCGCCATATGTATGAGTCTTTATCAAAATATACAGTTATGTTTTGTTGGGATTTTTTCAACTATTTTGGGAATAACACTAAAATATTTTTTGTGAAAGCAAAAACTGGACTAAATAACTGTGTCAGGAATGTAAATAGCAAACACTTTGTCTTAAAATTTCAGTTTAATAGGTTTACTGCTTCAAGATAAAGCCCTGAATTTCAGCCCAGCATTTGGTCTCACTGAGACGGTTTCCACTCAGGTGAATACATAGCTGTCTATTGCTGCAAGATGAAATATATGTTTCTGTCACCACTCAAACTATAAACATATAATATTTTTTGTATAAAAACCCCAATATATAAAATCAATAAACTATTGGGCACCCCTCAGAGTAGTTGAGCTATGTGCCTTAAAACCTTTGAACCTGGTTGAAGTTAGGAATAAGACAGCTTCTGGATCTTGAAAAACTTAAATTGGAACATAGCTAGTTGAGATACAACTTATTTCCCCTACATAGATAAACAGAAGACCTGTTAAATCTGCCTTACCCTTTATGAATAAGAAGGTCATGGTTGACTAGGAGGACTTTCATTTTCTTTTACCACTTGTTTCTTTGGTCTTAACCTGAAAGTTCTGTAAAAGTCATTCCTTCATCACTGCAGAGTCAGGAAAATTTAAGGATATAATGTTGTTTCCTTGACTTTTATTGTTGGTATCAACAGATACTCACCGGATGCTTCTGGCTACTGATCTAATGCATTATCAACCAAGGGTACAATTTTATTACCATTAATTTATAAAACAATAACTTACCAAATATGATTGTATTTGTTCTATTGATGGACATCCTAGACAAATATATTTTTTGTTTGTTTTCGAAATTCTTTCAGTAACTGATGAAAGAATGTTTAAGGTATTTTTGCTTTTCAGAAATATCAAAATAATTGTAACTAGGGGCATGCTCAGTATATAGTAGATTTACTTTATTGTTATCACTGTTTCTATTCAGGCCAAGGTCCCATTCTGTAAACTTCAAATAAAAAAGAGGTTCTGTAGAAACTGCAAGGGTACAACTTAATTTGTATTTTAAATTTTTCCAGTTTAAATAGGCAAAAAACAATGAAAAATTATGTTTATTTTTTGCCATTTTACATCTAAGAAATGGGCTAAATGAGGTGACCATAGAGGTAATGAAAAGAAACTCAGTTGGATTTACACTGTTCCAAAACCTGCAGTAAAACACACATGCATATGTGCTTTCCATTCTAAAATAAATTATTTCTTGTTTTAATTTGAGCTCCTTCTAGATCCTGCAATTCTAATAAATGAAAGGTATTCCACACCTCACTTTAACTGCAGGTGCTGAAGAATGAGTCAGGTACTCATCAATACATACCTGAATGGGTTATGGGATTCAGGATCTGATTTAATTTGCAGAGTGTTACCTCTTCACATACTGTAGCTGAGATTATTTAATTAAGATGATATAATTTTTCCATGTCATTAATTTTCAATCAGTATTTCACTCAGACTTTTGGCTTGTTACTCATTCTTAAAATTTTTCCACACTTTTTGCTCATCTACCCTATTATATTTTGAGTAAAGTACTGGCTTTTTTCAATGTTAAGTTAAACATCAAAGAAGATGGATTAGAGTAATGGCAAAAATTCTTCCTTGCTTTTTATTTCCTCTTTGTTTGGGATCTCATTTTTTTTTTAAGTGTGTTTTTTTCCAGAGATAAAAATTGACTATGATAGCTGCTATCCACCTAAATAACTTACACAAAAGTAAGATATGAACTCTTAAAAGCACCTGTCTTAAATAATGTTCAACTTCAATAATTGTTATCTGTCAAATAGCCTCAGAGAAAAAACGTTGTTATTGCTAAAGTTCTAAACTCATTTTAGTTCATGTGGTTGCAAAGAAAAAAAAAAAAAGCAGATGTTAATATTTTTGCTTCATCTTAGACAGAAACTGAAAAAGACAGATACAGTAATTGTATTATAAGAGTTAAGATCACCAGACTGGATGC
The DNA here is from genome assembly GCA_013399015.1 of Galbula dea. Taxonomy (NCBI): domain Eukaryota; kingdom Metazoa; phylum Chordata; class Aves; order Piciformes; family Galbulidae; genus Galbula; species Galbula dea. The sequence goes on along the minus strand of VWZX01001530.1, from coordinate 14,690 downwards.
TGCGTCCCTGATAGTGTTCAAGGCCAGGTTGGATGCGTCTTTGAGCAACCTAATTTAGTGAGTAGCATTCCTGCCCATGGCAAGGGCGCTGGAACTAGATGACCTTTCAGATCTTTTCCAACTCAATCCATTCTATGATTCTATGATTTGAGATATGGAAATTCATTTGTTTGTAGTAATAGGGTTACTTCTGCTTTTGAGAAATATTTTATATTGAATGGATTTGAATTGATCATTTTAATTTTTAATGTCTGTTCATTTTAATATGCTCCTCTGTTACATAGATTTCTTAAGTAGAAGTGTAGTCCAAAAGAAAGGAAAAAAAGCCCCCAAAACCCCAGCCGTGATATTGTGAGGCTGTAGATCCACCTGCAACTCCAAAATGTGTGGCTACACACAGGTGGCCACAGGTATTTATTTTTGCTTCTGTATTAAAAGAATATCTTAATGGCAAGAGTTTAACAACCACCAAAGAAATTTAGAAGAAGGAAGAGAAGGCATAGCTATCCTAGTCTTTCGAAAGGAATACTGGACATTGAGCTATCTCCATTGAAACTGGAAGTTACATAGCATTCTATTTACAGAAGGAAATTTAAGTGATGGAGAGAACACTGCATGACCAATCCATAGAATTGCAGAAAACCAAAAGGCATTTAGTTAGGATGTCTAAATTTACCCCACTTGTTTCTACCTGCTTTAGAGCCAGGATTGGAAGGACAGCGTCCTGAATCTCCTACACCTCCTCAAGTCCTCCAGGCAGGACTGGCACGTTAGGCCATGACCTGGCTTCCTTCCTCATTTCCCTCACTTTCCGGAGCTCAAATATAAAAAGTTCTCATCTAGTCCCTTCCTATTCACTGACCACCAGAAATGTGACACAGCCAATAAAGAGAAGGCAGCTGCCAGAGAAAAGGAGAAGATGGCCAGAATATAGAAACATTACGGTCAGAAAAGACCTCAGGGAGAGATCATAGAGCCCAGTCATCCACCCAGCGCTTCTGTGCTCACTATAAAACCATGTTCCCAGACACCATGTCTACATGTTTTCTGAAGACTTCCAAGTATGGTGATACCACCACCTCCCTGGGCACCTGTTCGAACACCTCATAGCTCTGTCAGTGCAGAATTTTTTCCTAAAATCTAATCTGAACCTCCCCTGGCATAACTTGAAGCCACTTCCTCTTTCCCTACCACTTGTTTCTTATGAAATGGGACCAAACCCCACCTCACTACAACCTCCTTTAAGGTAGTTCTGGAGAGCAAAAAGGTCTCCCCTCAGCGTCCTTTGCTTCAGACTAATCAACCCAGGTTCCCTCAGCCAAGCCCCATAACGGTTGTGCTCTAGACACTTCACTAATTTTGTTGCCCTTCTTTAGAGAGGCTCCAACAGTTCAATGTCCTTCATGTAGTGAGGGGCCCAAAACTGAACCCGGTATTTGAGATGCAGCCTCAACAGTGCCAGGTACAGAAGGACAATCACTTTTTGCTGTCCACATTATTTCTAATACAGACAATTCTGCTTTTTCTTTTCAGTGAAAAACTCGTAGGAAGGAAAAACAACAGCAAGATACACAGCTGCAGCAAAGCCAGATGCTCTACACCGCTACTTATCCTTTATTCGCATGTCTAGATTGGTTATCTGAATAAACTTAAAAAAAACCCAAATCTGTTAGAACCACTATGACAGAATGTTATTATAATCTTTATCATTCTGGTGGAGAACTTGGACATTTTTAGTTACTTGCTGAACAAGTAGTAGCAGTGTTATTNGGTCCTGTATATGTTTATATTTGTCTCATTTATATCTGTTGTCATTATTAAAGCAGTTCTTAGTTTTTACCTTCCAATTTAGAGACCTCTCCTTTAACTGCCGTGCGTGGGGGTTGGGAAGAGCCCTTAAACCCACCACATAGCAGATAAGAGAAAGAAAAGAGCTCCTAATCAGTAAAAGAGTTACTAATTAGTAACCTAATCAAATTCTGAAATTTCTGGTTTGTTGGCAATGCTGATACTTCATAACACAACCAGTACAGGACTAGCTTAGGTCTGTGATGACTGAAATGGATGTCTTCTCTTGTATTCTACCTATTGTATTGCTGTAAATGCCTTTTTCAACAGTGTCCACTGAAACACAGACATGGTGAACACCATACATTAAAATGTTGCCTATTTAGCAATGGAAGAGGGGAACATTTAAGCTATTAAAAAAAAAAAAGCCCAAAAGACTATTGCAAAGCACTGAAGTAAAAGAAATACTACTCCTTACTGGTCACCTCTATTTATTCATGAACTGCTGAACTCTTAATGTTTAATATTCATCTTAATTTCTAAATTCTCTGTGTGGAATTAATAACATCAGATTACTTTCCATGGACAGACTCTCATTTTTTTATTTATGTCTCATTTTTATGAGAGTTGCCTGGGAAATTATTTTTCCTCAGACAAATTTCCAAGGGGGAAAAACAAGAAAAGTATTTGTTTCGAAAAGGTATTTTAATAACTGTTGTTACTTAAAAAAAACAATAAGAAAGACTTAAAATTCAAGTCCATTTAAAATCTCATCCTGACTGCACTTGAGATCATTCGAGTGTCCTTACTTAAGTGATAAATAATAGTGATTTTTTTACAAAGTGCTTAAAGAAGAACATGGGAAGGTGGGAAGATTCAGTGTTCCCATTGTGCAACTAACAGACTTTATATTGTCCAAAGTTACTCAGCAAGTCACAGACAAAACACAGACTTTAGTGCTCCAGATCTTTCCTCTATTTGTATTGTATACTGACTTAGTGTTCTCCAGAATCCCGAAGTGTCATTCTAGTATTAGTGTTACAACTAACTTACTAACCAACTATCTAGGCAGCTCATATTTGTAAACTGCAGAAGGTTTTTGTTTTGTTTTGTTTGGGGTTTTTGGTTGTTTTGTGTTTTTTTCTTTTCTTAGTTAATAACGAGAGGGATATTCAACAGATTACTACACCAAGATAATATATTCAAAATGTGAACTTTAAAAATTAAACCAAAACAAAGCAGCTGGTTTAATAATGTCACCCACACCTGCGCAGGTGTCCTGTGCTATGTAACAGCTATCAAAATGAAACAATGTCTGCCTGCTGGGGCTGTGCAGTATATCAGCATATTGCATATTTAATGAGCAAACATTCAACTTAGACATGGAAATGACATGCTGGACTGATCATAGCACAAGATGTAATTTGTGGAGTTTTTTCCTTCAAAAAACCTGTGGAAGTTTTGTCTCATGTGCTGCTTTTTTAGGAAAAACTATCCTGATATAGAACTGGGCACAAATAATCCTGTTTTATCAGGTACTCAGACACCGGTTCTGTGAAACTCTTCACTCTTCAGCTCTGCATGGAACACAGAAGGTTATGTAGACTTAGCAAGAGGTTTAGCTTTCTTTTTCTGAGTGTAAATTGCTCCTCACATAATATTTACTCAAGTGTTTGATAGGTGGATTCCTCTTGAACATAGATCTATCTTTTTTGGGAATCAAAGGAGCTGTATGCATTTCTGACGGACTATACTTTTGACAAACTGTCTTAAAGTATATCTCAAAGCTTGCTTGCAAAACAGAACGATGCAACATAGAAAGCCTTGAGAGAGCTGAGAGTGGGTCATCTCAAGGGTGAGATAGAACTGTTAACTGCCATAAGGGCTCCCCTGCCTCAAGGATACCTCAAGGTCATGGCAACACCTGCCCAAACATCAGGCTATGCGCATGATGCACACTGATTGGGCCAAATCACCCAGCAACAGCCAATGGGAAGATGAAGGAAGCCCTGTCAGTGTCATATGGATGAGGTACACCTGCATGGATCCAGAGAGGACATATCATACTTGTCATTGTGTTGGAGATGCCCAGAGTATTATGGGATGTGCCCCGATTATAAAAAGACCACACCTGTGTGTGTGCAGACATGGCTGGATACAGGGTGGTGACTATCCCTGCTATCCTATTCCTTAATTTCCTTCTCTTTCTCTTCAATCTTCCTTTCTTATTGCACCAGCTTTCTCTCTCCGTTGTGACAATAAAGTTTGATTAGTTTAATCACAGAATCATAGAATCGTCAGAGTTGGAAGGGACCTCAAAGATCATCCAGTTCCAACCCTCCTGCCTGGCAGGGACACCATCCACTAGATCAGGTTACCCAGGGCCCCATCCAGCCTTGTCTTAAAAGGCTTCCACAACCTCTCTGGGCAACCTGTTCCACTG